>JAMKCH010025192.1:0-19652 GCA_023653785.1 Ophioderma brevispina
GCCGATTTTGCCAACTGCAAAGTTCATATTTGTAACAGTCTTTCGAAGGAAGAACCAGCGGCTGCTACCAATTGTACAGATTTATTTATTCTGCTACCATATAGCGGGCTCGGCGCAAGGCACGGTAAGTGAGATTCACTCAACAATACATACTACGCATCGGACAACTCATTGGCATACACAGTAGTAACGTTTTATTTCAATTCAGCTCCAATATAATCATGCGGTTAAATAATATAACTGGCCAACCCCAACTGCATGAAAACAAAAAATGAGTGGCCATCATGAAGACCAGAACTCAAGTGAAGATGGCTAAACAATAGACCACATGCATTGACCTGGGCTCTAAGCTGCTTGGTCGAGTACAGATACTGAGCCTTGGGCTCTATTATGACTGAATGAGCAGACCAAAAGATGCAGTGCCATGGTAACCCAAACACCTCACCGAAAATAGCCTGCATAGCTTTTAAATGGCTAGACTTGCACACAGTCTTTACTAGCCTTGATTAACTTTCTTTATGACAAACTTCTTCCTACATTAATAATTCCCCTTTATCAATGGTGTCCTCACCATACAATTTCAAGTGAAATTTTTTTATTACCCATCCAAAATTACTTATTAATTTGAACTTTATCTTTCCTAGTTTTCTCTGTAATATTTAATAAATTATCAATTTACAACGCTCAATTATTCTTCTGATCCAAATAAATTACTGTCCAAATAAACAGCATCCCTCTCACATAAATTGCAACCTTCCCTTTCAAAACACCCAAAATGGTATAAAGATCTCCTAAAATTGCCAATTTTCACCAGTCAAATACTTATGCACCTCTAAAAAAATATAACAGTTAACTCAAACAATATTTCTATACCATAATGGCCACTTTCTTTTTTGACTATTATCAGAAAAATACATTATTTTGAAATACTCTAAGCAATCCAAATCAAGGGACTTGATTGAATTTGCAAGTATATGCCAAAATAGTTTTCAACTCAAAATCCGAATTTTTTTATCATATTTTAAACTTAAAACCGTCTCAAAAATTTATTATCAATTACAATTAAAGCAATTCAAACTCTAACTGATTGGTCAGGTCACAGAGTAAGGAGGCTTGGGCTCTATTATGACTGAATGAGCAGACCAAAAGATGCAGTGCCATGGTAACCTACACACCTGCACAGAAAATAGCTGCATAGCTTTTAAATGCTAGACTTGCACCCAGTCTTACTAGCCTTGTATTACATCTTTCTTTGTGACAAACTTCTTCCCTACATGTGAACTTACTTTCTGAGGTCTTATATTGGTCTATAAGGTACGGTGGGGCGGAATGAGTCCGTGACGACCAGACGTTTTTTTTATTTTATCAAGAAACCCTATTTTCGACCAAATACCTGGTTACCTCTCGAAAAAAAATTGCGAAAAACTAGGTTTTCTCTTCTATGAACGTGTATACTTGCCATAGTTGTGTCACCGACAAATGAAGCTCATAGACCATAACCACTGTAAATTACAGAGTGTGGGTGAAGCACCCAGGGGGTGAGCCCATCAAAATCCAGTCGTCCTGCTGAGGGCGCGACTTTTGAATATGCACGGAATAATATTAGTTTGGGTGCTTGTATACACACTAATTTCATTTCGATCCAAAAATCCGCAAAATATCAGTGTTGATGTTGGGTGCTAGTGGTGGTTAAATTTTGTCCTCACTGTTAAAAAAGTTTTCCGTAAATTTTCCGGAAATTCTGGCCGCAGTATTTCTCAGTCGATTTTTAGGGTAAATTTTACAGAATTTCCGTCAATTAACGAATTTGACAGTAATTTTACAGAAATTTTTGTCTCATATTATGTAAAAATGTGTATTTTAACAGAATTTTCCGTCATTAAAATTACGGAACCAAAAAAAAAAAGTCCGGGAAACTATTGCTGCCAGAAATTTTTGAATATTTCCGTAAATTAACATTTTTGTTTTTTGTTTTTTATTATATTGTTTTGTAAAACAGATATCCGTAAATTTACGGAAAATTGTTTTCTTAATTTTCCGGAAAATTGTAACAGTTACCCATGGCCACACACCGAATTGAAATGACACCGTCAGTCTCTCTGACTTACTAAATAACCGCTCCAATGAATTACTATCTTTTGCACATTAAGCCGCGCATGACCTTATGGAAAAAAAAAGGTATCTGAGCACAATGATAATGGTAAACTATTATTACACCTGGCAACCCCACACATTTACATCAATTTGTATCACTACGACTAGTGTATATGCAAAGCGGCACCCCCACAGTATGTGGAAGAAGTCGGAGGCAGCCCATTCTTTCTATTTGTTGGTAAGCTCTATGTTTTCTTTGTGGTCGGCAAAACTGTCGAGACGATGAATTTCTAAGATGACGTAACGCTTTACCTCTCTATCATATATAGAACCTCTTTGGGTTTAGGCGGTTTCAAGAGACCAAATATTCAAAATCTTTGATGAGACTGGTTACGTTTGGCAAAAATCACCTTCACATGTTTTATTTATGACTCATACATATCTAATGCATCACCGAAATTAATATACGCTTCACGATTTTACAAGCCAATGGTCATTTAACATGTTTTACCTTAACTTGATACTGTGGATTTTACTATTACTTGGCTGACTGACTTGGCAAATTGCCTGTTCTCTTCCCAATCTGAGCGACCAGGCACCTGCTTCCTTCACGCAGAGTGAGATCCAGGGAGAACAATTGAGAAATAGCCCCAATTACCCAATTATTGCTCGGACTGACAGATTTGCTAAGATACCCCCATTCCATACTACATCAAGTTTACTTAAGTCCAGCTGTCATACTTCCTTGGGGTTTGGGCTGCCTTTTCCTTTTCTGCATTCATTGCCTTGGTGCTTTTCACAACTGTCTAACTTTAATTATTATGAATGTGTTATATTATTATAATATGCTATATTTATTAATGTACCTATTGTGCTTTAATTTTTTGTTGTAATAACGAATTCGGTCTTGTCGATCCTTCAAAGTTCTGGCTGATAAAATGCTCATTTCGAAATCTGATTAATGGTAACCTAATACATGAACATTTAGGGTACCCATGTTTCACGACATGTATGTCATCGTTCTATCCAGACAATTGCAAATTTGGGGATCGCCTCACGTTACTACGTTTTACTACCTACAATGTATTATCCGTACGAAATACCCTGAAATCTCACTAAACCACTTAAGCTCGTAACCATTACTTGTGAATATTGAAATATACTTTATTCATGTTTTAGCCCCACATGAAAAGTTACTTTTCTCCAAAACAATACAAACATGAAGACCCGCCTTCATATCTTCAAGTATCCGCCAAATACGTACATATAGGGGAACATCTCTATACAAATATAATATGATACCAATAACATGTTACCCCCTGGCTCGGACCATGCCCCAATGATACACGATTGCATTCATTATCGTTTACAGGGACTTCCCTTTGCCTAAACATTTGAACACTCTACACAAGATGCATATAAATTAAATTTAATGAAACATCTCCATGGAATATATTGGTCCTACACGGGCAGTGACAAGCAACTGCAGAAAAATTGTTATTACAATACGCGCGTTCTCTCTTCTTGACGTCAATATGTGTTTAGGTCTCTTACACAATTAAAAACTTAGCCTTTCTTTGTACGCTGCTATGTGCTCGATGACTAGTGAAAAATCACACAAAACTTACTATTTTCTTGTGACGAAGATGAACTGTATCCCTGCTCCAAAATTATTAACTCCTCAAAAAAAGTTTTGAAACTTTTTTGTTGAGTTATATCTCATTTTATTTGGTTGTTTTCATAGTATTTAGTACAGTGAAACGGTCGGTATTTCCTAAGTTTACAGGGGAAACCTCATTTTGTAACAAACACGCGTACGTTAATCCATGGTTGAGTAGCTCTCCTTGCAAGACAAGGAGGGTCTCCACAAAATGCTGCCAAATTTGCCATTAGTTGTCTCCAATAGAACAATCCGTTCCATCAGCTTGAATTAGTTTGGCACATTTTGTTTGAGAACTGCCTGTATCAAAGGAGAGGTGCTCACCCATGGAATAAGTGATGTACAAATGAGGTTGTCATTGTAAAGAGAAAAAGAATTACCTTTTATGATACCACACTATGAAAACATCCTTAAATATAAAATGAGATATACTCAACAAAAAAAAACGTTTCCAAACTTTTTTTGAGGAGTTGCTAAAGTTTCTACTGTCACACATTGTAGCAATCAAATCCATTAGTAGGTATAAGTATTGATTTTTTTTAAAGCGGGTGATCTGTCTACGTCGAATCGAACCAGTGATATTAAAAACTGTACTTTAGTGGAAGAACGAGGCCGATTTCTTATAACACAGAATCACGATTTCCCTGGACACTTGAAATAAATATGTTTTTAAATGTGCTAATATTTAACAAAATATGAATCCTGCCGTCATCACTCCTATGCTTGTCATACCCATGAGCCATAATCGGTCTCAAAGCAAAAAACGACAATTCATTGGTTTTAAATAATCAGTCTACAGCGGATTGATTATACAATAGTAATAATTCGGAAGCTTTCTCCTCCTCTAATTCGATATAACGGAAAAGATTTTTAAAACTGCTTATTTGATTGTAAGCCATATCAGATTAAACTTTATTTATACTCGATTCGCGTTGATACGTTCAGTTCCCCCTTGGAGTTTTGGACCTATTTGGAACTTAACGGGAAAATGAAAGAATCAAAAATTTTGCCGTTGCCACACGGGATTATCTGGAGGACACTCCGCGTCATTTAAAATCACTCACTGCCACTAAAATACAATTTCATTCATGTACGGATAACGCATTATAAGACCATATAGACGTTATTCAATAGCAACTATTGCACTTACGCCTTTCTTACACTCAAAGGCGATATGTATTTCACTCAAGGTTGCCATGGTAACTACTATTTGAGCCCTTGACATTTGCCTCACAATACATGATTAACAGAAGTCCTGCGCCTCATTGAATTTTTCACCTCCGGAAGAATGGTACGGGGTCACATATCAGGATAAATAGGGTTATAAAGGTATTATTCGTGGAGACGGCATGCAAAATTAACCATTACTTTAATTTCTCGCCGTCTTCGTAGTATGAGCTATTTACAAAGTTATCGACTGACTGCTTCATTGACAGTGTCAACCGATTCAAACAAACGAACCCTGTAGCGACGAACTTCTAGTTTTCAGAAAATAGTAGTCATGTGAATGCAAGAAGGCCGTAAGTGCAATAGTTGCCAGTTGTCAGAAAAAACCTCTGCACCAAAATAATATTATATTTTTCACAATTTTTTAGGGATTGTTCTTGAAATGGTTTTTCAGGCGACAGCCCTCTGAACACCATTTCAAAGAGCCATGACTCAAGGAAAGATATGTTGAGTCATCATAATATATTACAGCATAAAAGATGTATCACATGGCAACTATTGCACTTGACGCCTTTCTACACTCAAACGGCGATATGTCATTTTCACTCACGGTTGCAATGGTAATACTAAATGCAAGTGATTTCACTAAGGTTGCCATGGTAACATAAATTCAATATTATGATTGGATAAACCCGGGGAAACAAAAAAGATTACAGACAACTCACACTCGCACCATACTTAGGTGGACGATATATGGGAACAATAAGCACAAAACCAAGAAGCCGGATTTTTGATACGGTTGTTAATGTACCGTGAATCAACTAATCGGGTAATTTTGAATAATTCAAATTTGGAAAATCAAAAATCCGGCTTCATGGTTTTGTACATCTATTCGTCTTTCAACTGTGTCAATTTGCATGACCACATGATGTTTCATTTTCTAGTTACGTATGTTCTCATTTTGCAAGTTTGCAAGAAATGTAGACCGATAAACTTTTCATTATTTTTAGTTGTACGATGCATCCGTTCTCGTATAATTAATTTTAAGTAAATTTTACTAAAATTGAAGGAAACAATGAAATACATAATGGCATCAATTTCTTGACAAATTAACACATTTTAGCTAAAATAATCTGGCTAAATTCTATACTCACTGCCCTTTTTTAAAAATCCTTAAATATCGCCATTTGAAATGTTTTACACAAAAGTATAGGAAATTGCACATTTTTAGGACACTGCTTCAATTTGATAGACCATATCTCCGGAACAGTGTGCCCTATTTCGATCAAATAAAAAGCATTTAAAGATTACATTCTACAAAATTAAATATTGACATTGGCTAATTTTTGCCTACCACGTTTTCGGGCCGACTCAAATGGGTTAACGTCCCCTTAATTATTTTAACTAAAATGTAATAAGGTTTGTAAGTCTAGCAATGATAAATAATAATGGAACTCGGCTTCTTTCAAATATCACAGTTCACGTTTAACCTTCGATCGCAAATACACAATAAGCTGTTGTAGTCGCTCCTGCTGCTCTGTCGGAACGTCATCGCCAGACATCGATCCTCCCTCAAAATTATCATCTGCTTTGTCGTCACCGAACATTATAAATACTTGCTTAACAGAACCATCAGCGTTTCTGCATATACAATTATATGTTACCATAATCGCTTTGGGTGCAGCGTACTTTGCATTTGTTATACGGACAACCCACACTTAATTTACAATACGATTGCCATATATAATATATATATATATATATATAATATATATATATATATATATATATATATCTAGCTATAATATCTATATTCTCTAACGTACCTAACTCCGTACTGGGAATTTTCCACGTTGATGGAACCCTGGAGGATTGAGATTTCGATTAGGGCACCCCCTACCCTGAACTAGTCTTTGGTATCCTGTACTTAGTCGTTTTTTTGAACTAGCATTCTACAGCGAGACCGCTCCTCTTAAAGAGGATGGTCCTATTTAAAGTATTATAAAGTTTCATCTTGATAGACGGGGCCTTCAACCCCCCAACCCCATCTTTAAAGTTCGCCGATCCGATAATTTCAATCCATTTTTATGTGAGAACTAAAAACGTGATTTTATAAGCCCATAGGTACTGTTTAAAATGAATATTGGTCGAAAACACCACTGGTGGCATAATTTTCGCTCATAACAATCCAAACCAAAACATCATTAGCCTTAAATTTACAGGTAAATGAGAAAAATAGTATGCTTTCTTCTGCTCCCAAAAAAATTTTGACCACTTCCGGTTAAAAATCCTAGGTCCCTGGGGAGAGGCTATTACGATCGGGCCATGGACCTTCGTCCCCCCGGCCACTTCCAGGTGAAAACAAGGAAGCGGTACGCTCTGGACTTAGTTTATTTTTGAAAAGTCTACATGCCGTGGCCCGGCTAGGTTGACTTTAACCAAAAGAATCTAGGGCGAGCTTTCCGATGAACAAGGAAGCGGTCCCACTCTGGACTTAGTTTATTTTTGAAAAGTCTACATGCCGTGTCCACGTCTGACTTAGTTTATTTTTGAAAAGTCTACATGCCGTGGCCCGGCTAGGTGACTTTTCACCAAAAGTTCTAGGGCGACTTTCCTCCGCTGACAAGGAAGCGGGTCCCTCTGGATTTAGTCATTTTTTGAATCTACATGCCGTGGCCCGGCTAGGTGACTTTTCACAACTCGAAGATCTAGGGGCGACTTCCGCTGACCAAGAAAGTCGGTCCTCGCTTGAAAAGTCTACATATATATATATATATATATATAATATATATATATATTAAATATATATATATATATATATAGATATCTATAATGTAAATTACCCCAATAGTTAGAGACACTCTGGAAAGGCAAACGGTACTATGAGTTTAACGCACCCTAACTTACGAGCATAGGGCCCGATCTTCCGACGGGATATATATATATATAAAAAAGGGTGTATGCCCGAAACGTTGTGATAACATAAACAGTTTCAATATCCAGACTGTTACAACCAAACTGATTCTACGATTATAATTTGTAAATATATATATATATATATTATATATATATATATATATATATATAATATATATATATATATATTAGGAATTGATTAAAGGGGCGTAGGCATTACTATCGTAAAAGGAACTTTGCTGTGATTTTTAACAAAATCTATCAGATGCGTGGCAATAATATTTGATTTATTTTTCGCATTGCATTCGATAGGAACCACATAAGCAAAATGAGTTGGTTACGGTAATATTGCACACATACATAAATTCTACGAAACAAATTGCTTTTACCTTTTCAATAGGATGTATATTAGGTAAAGGATTTCATCACAAGATCCTTTTCGTTGAAGTAATCAAAGGCCTATTTGAGATCATTTTCGATAACTTTGAAGATCTTTCGTCAGTGAAATTTAGTTATTACGTAATGCTCGAGAAGTCCAACACGGTTAAACACACGGTTAGTTGGATCTTGCAATCGCAACTCTATATCTGCTATGTAGAACCTGTTGAAGATAGAAAATGATATTGTTCAGGAAGAAAGAACATGTGTAGCTATAAATGGTTAAATTTGAAATTACAATGAGTTGATGGTAGTTCCAAGCCTAAAATACAGATTTGTGAAAACTTTATTTGTGGCTTGTTCAATAGACGTGCTTTCATTCTATTAAATTCGAGATATGAATATACGAAGGAACACGAATTCTGAAGTGGGATATGAGGGCTTGGGAAGTTGGTCCGTGAAGATTTCTCTAATCGGGAATTTCAGAATAATTCTCAGAATGGAATGTTATCCTTGAATATTTAATACAATCGGTAACATATAATAGTGTCTATCAAATTGTCTGGGTTGTATCATTGACCCTTCGCGTACATTGAATTTAGTTCCGCATCGTAATAAGATTCTGCTAGAATCATTGGCATATAGGACATCTCCTTCTAAATACAGGTATAAATATATAAGTTACGGCCGCTATAAAACGGAACTTTTTTCCAAATCGTCAAAGCTAACAGATAAAAGAAAATAACGGGTAATTTAGGAAAACAACAAAATGGTTGGAGGATTCATTTACAAAAATGCTGATTAAAGACATTATTTCAATCGTAGGATACGGTATAGTAGCACCTGATTTGTTTCATCAATCTTGTGTGTATTTAATTGCTTAGAATGCATCGATCTGATGCACCAATCAAATTTTTATTTGCATGGGAATGTAAACATTGGCACATGCCTGGTTCTTTTATGCCCAAAATTATATTGTTATATCAGTATAACCAATTTGAACTAAATAACACATGTTTAGAACGTGGCAGATGTTCAAGATGTGTGCTATGCAGCCGTTGACTACCGGCAGCACTAAAAGAGATTATTGATAGGAAATACGTGTCATTTGTTTAATCTGATTTGATTAGGACAGCCAGTATTCCAAACAGTGCCAAAAGTAGACATCATAGAACGTCAAAAATTAAACAATGGGCAACGACTAACCGGTGCTGTTAAGCTACAGATGTTAGTAAAAAGCTATACTTACTGTTCAATGACGTTTGACACTGATGTTAAGTTACTCTGAGGCTTTTATCTCGTGTGCTTTTACTTGCCTGTTGTTTTGCCATTTCCCGCGTTCAAATTGTAAATAGGTATGGATTAAGAGAAGAATGACCGGCAACAAAAATTACAGCAGACCATACGTACATTATGGCTGCCACTGTTAACTGTTCAGGGAAAGGACAGAAATCCCCTTGATGATGATTAGGATACAGAACAAAAATCAGTCCCACAAAAACGCCATCCCTAGGCAATTCAATTTGCTCGACTCGATTATTTTTTCTGTTTTTGTTATTCGATTTGAGGATAACTTAACAGTTATGTAGATAAGCGAGAACTACAAATCTTATGAGGAATGCAAATAGGTTCACGCCAAGAAAAAGCGATACCGAGTATTGCCAACCTTGTGGACGGTCTGTCGTTACGGTAGAGCAAGGCAAACGCTTGAACGGCCATAGTACTCATTTCCAAAGTAAATTTGGACAAAGCTACCGGTAGGTACTCAGTAGGAAAGACATGCCCCACACTACTAAGGCCGTGATTTTCGCTGCCTAGGGTGAGATTTACGTGGTTAAAGGGCATGGTAATAGACAGAAAAACACGGTCGACACTAATCACTGTCATGAAGAAAACTGACGTCTCGCTCGAAAGAACAGGATATAAATCCTGCTCTATTTGCAAAAGAATAATTTTCTGCTCACTATCGGCTACCCAATGTAAGCACCAGAAAATAGATATCAGCAGATGCATAATAATGTAAACTCCCCTTAACCGTCTGCAAGAGGCAAGATGCAATACTAAAATCGACTGAACAACGCTTAATTGGACTTCACGTCGCGAAGTGTTATGCGGCAACGCCGCCACAACAAAACGAAGGCGTGGCCTGCAAGTGCGCTAATTCCTAGGACCACATAAAAATCGCAGAATTTGATTGCCCATAAGATTTCCAGGAGAAAATTGGTCTGGCTCAGGCAAGCCATTTTGTCACACTTCGAGTCCCGAATCAAACAGCAGAATACGTATTTGTCAGAAAACCTGCAGCAAATGGTTGTAAACATGGTAACTGTGAAACAATGCTGAAAGGATAGTGCGCAAATGTTTTAATTGGATTACCGTGGTCCTATTTTAAAGTATACTTAGCTAACACAAAGTATATACTTTGAAAGGAAAAAGATAAATCGTTAGTGAAGAACTTGCCTTTAAAGGTAAACAGAAATGAACAAATACATCATTTTATTTTGAATGATCATAACTTCCACTATGGATAAACAAATATAGACAGAAATGTACATTCCCAGGTAATAACTACTTACTTTCATACCACATATTCACTAGCATTTTATGGTGCATAAAAATATATCTTCAAAATAAAGCTTTTCGGCACCCTGATTTTTTACTTGAAAACAACATGGCGTCCAAAAATACCAATTCCTACTCAAAAGCGCTAAAAATGTTTATTGTTTTCACCCTGTTTTAATGCAAACAAAAAACTCTCTATTTTACTATTTTAATTTACAAAAACATATAGGTCTTTGCTATTGACAAAGTGAAATTTAAGTGATGCGAATAAATCCAAAATGGCGCCACAAACGCTCAATAACATTGATGGTTACTTAAGTTTAGTGTAATATTTATAGTTATGTAGTCTGTTTCTTTTTTAACTTATTGTCGAGCTACCACAAGAAAACATATAGGGGTATTATTGTTTCTCAACATGGCAGCTAAAAAGATTCAAGATGGCGAATATTTTGCGTTAATTACATGTAATGTAACAATTTTACTGTATCTGTATTACTAAACTATACATATAGCTACCGATTCGCTTAAAAACAGCTGGAAAATCAAATATACCACTTTCATATAAATGCACATTTTTAGTCGATTTTATTAAAAAATGCACTTGACCCCATTTTGTATTCTTATTTGGCCGCCATTTGGAAAAAGTGATAGTCCCACAGGTTTTCGGTAGTAAATTCAACATTTAATAATGTGTTATTAAAATTACGCTTAAAGATTAAACTTATGGTTGGCGTACTTGTATTTAGCGTTTGTGACGGCCATATTTTTTAAGTCAGCCATCTTTAATTCTTTTTATCCGCCATTTGGAAACAATGATAGCCCTGTATGTTTTTTCTTGTAGTACGCTCAACATAAGTTTAACAATGCATCGTTACATTACGATAATATTCCTTAAGATAAGTTAAGTAATCCATCAATGTATTGAGGCATTTGGGCGGCAGTTTACTAAATTCTTTCCGATCATTTGAATTTCACTTTGTCAAAAGAAAAGACCTATGTGTTTGTAAATTAAATGGGAATTTGAGAGTTTTGTGTGAATTTTCACACGGCAAATACGTTTGTTAGTCGATTTTTAGTACGATTGTATTTTGGCCGCCATGTTGTTTTTAAGTCAAAAATACGGGGTCCAAAGCTATGTGAAGAATATCATTATACAATATAATAATACTAGTGAATATGTTGCAGGAAAGTAGATTAGTTATGACCTTGGATGACCTGTCTAATAGAGAAAGAAAAGACAGTAATATAATACTCCCTTTATTTATTTCCATAATCTTACCAAGTGTCCTAGTTCATAAGATTCTACACATTCTTGGCTGGCTTCGTTATCAGGAAAACTTTAAAAAATAAAAAAAAAAATATCTGACGGTCTCTGAATTTTAAAGACAAAAAAAGCAAGTGGGTTCACTTTCTTTTACATGCAGAAATGATCAACAGCTAATCCTTGTTTTATCACGTCTCTGGCCATCCCACTACTGAATCACGATCCAACGACAACATCCATAATGAAGGATCTACTAACTTAGCGAAAAAGAAGCTTCTCCAGCGACATAAACGCTCCGTGGTGCACGGTTGTTAATGGGTTTACCAGAAAGGTCTCGTTTGAGGCAAACAAGAAATAATATCACATGAGAAATGTAATGGATACAAGGAGGCCGTGTTTTACAATAATCTACAACATATTATTCTAATTATGATCATTTCAATTGAACAGAAGAACACACACCATTTTTTAAAAAGAACTTAATGTGAGTTGATGGGCACTTATGTACAGTACAATAATTATATACAACTATACATGTCCGAGTAAATAATAGAGATAAAACTGCTTGTTGAATTTTTAACTATCTAAATTAATAACAACACGGTTTCAAATTATTATACTTAAATACTTACAGATGTTTTAATGACGATAAACTAACAAATGTTGCATTCTGTAAAACCGAAATTTCATTTTTGGCAAGAACTCTGAAACAAACCAAAACCATTAACATCAAATAAAATTAAACCTACAATATATCATAATACTTAGGGGTTTGGGCAACAGTATTCAGAAAGTAAATTTTAACTGATGAAATGAAGCATAGTGGAAGCGTTCGTGCAGAGGTCCTATATTCAGTAAAACCTTCTTAAAAACTTTTTTAAAACAAATTTGCCGAAGGAAAAATATTTATGGCCGGTTGTAGATAACCTACATTGCATTCACAAAGGGTGAAACAGGCAAAATAGTAATGAAGTTGTTTATGGACCAAAAGATATTTAGTGGGGTGACCGCAAAGTGGACGTGGAGTCCGCGACATTCCCAATTTAACATTGCAAATTGGATAATAACAAGTACTTTGGATTGGTCTTATGCAATAACGGGACGGTTGGTGACAGAAATCATTTTCCGTATATATGCGACCTTTGACCTTTCGTGGGTACTCATGCATTAACTAATTGTATGCTTATATGTAAATAGTCTAAAATAGGTCCGGAATTAATTTCCCTGCAAAATGCGTTCGTTTCTTATAATCAACAGGGCTATTCTTAATTCAAAATAACATTTCGTTTAAAAGTACAAAGACAGATTTCAAGATATCCATAAAATGCATCATTATAATGATTTCATTTAGATTACCCACAAAATACATTTCTTACTTAGTATTTAGCTACGGAACTTGCAAGGGACTTTTACTACAATAATTTCCAATACAGCAATGCAAAAACATCACCGATAGTCGGCTTATACAATTAAGTAAAGGAGGAGGCATTAGTATTTAACGACACAACAACTCCATTGTGTCATAAAGATACTTTATTTCAATTCATGTTTACATCGTTATACATGTTACTGTTGGGGAAGAAATCCCAGTTTTAGAAGCAAAAGGAAACCGGTGTACCCGAAGAAAACCTATGAGGTCGAGTATGGACTAGAAACAACACCTACATGGAATCGCAGGACCGACCGAGTTTCTAACCGGGGAACACAGTGGTGCGAAGCGAGGGAAGACCCACTACGCTAACCCGACCCCCAATTCAGTAAAAGTCAGAGTAAGCGTAAGCACAGTGTACCATTGGCAATATGGTTTCGAAACTGCTAATAGATAAATTGTGTACAAACTGTCATGTGACGTAGGGGAAACTGAAGTATATTTTGAAGTGTATTTTGTTCATAGTGGGCATGGTGACATAACCAGTAATTACAAAAGTGGCATTTGCATTTTATATTAAAAGCTTTGAATACTTACAGTAGACGTAAGTTATTTTGTTCTTTAAAACTTCCCGGTTTGATCACTGATATCGCAGCGTCAGTGACAACCCTGTAATGATAGTAATGTTAGGTATAATAACAATTAATAGTAAGTAATAACATATAATAAGTTATAAAATAATATTGGCAGTACTATACCACGTGAATAAAAACAAATGTGCAAATTGTGCAAGGATTGCAGATGACCTCCAATATTGATGGAGCTCGCAGGATTAAAATAAGGAATAGTTTTGACTGTCTTAAATGCTTAGTTCCCAATGTAGGGGGCACCAAAGGTCAACATCCATTGCATTCAATGGGGCTTGACCTTGTTTCCCCCTACTTCGGTAATTAAGCGGTTAAGACACTCAAACTATTCCTTATTTTTTATCATATGAGCTCCATCTATAATTTGCACCTTTTTATCCAAATTGGAGTAATTTTAAAATTTGACCCCTGTACAACTGAAAATTACCCTTTTTATTGATTTTGCTGTTTGTAGCCTATAACTTCAAAACTTTCGGCCGCAGATAGTACAAACTATACCTTTTTGGAATCCTTATGATTAAACTATTAACTTGGTATACTTTTCAACATGATTAGATCAATTTCAAAATTTGACCCCTGTTATGACCTTTGACTGCCGAAAAAACAATTTCCCCATCCCCTACGATAACTCACTTTTTGGAGGTAAATGTTGACACCCATAGCTACCAAAATCAGTTGAAATCAGCTTCTTTTAATTTTGTCACAGATGAAACTTGCTTTAGAGTTACTATTAAGCAAGATATTACGTTAATGTACGATACACGGGGCATAGCATTATGAAAGAAATGATGACCCATGCCATTTTTTTAAATTGATCTATGAATAGCCATAATATCCTTTATTGAACTTCACACAAAATCTCACCCAATTAATCCTGATATGTAAATGAAAAGGGTTTCAACACTACTTCTGTAATCCAGGTATAGATACAGCTATGCCAATAAGACTAAACTCTGCAATATCCTAAACAATTGGAAGATCTTGTTTTCCTTGCTCTGCAACGGGTGAATTGGTTTTTGGATTCGTCATATCAGTTGGCACATTGGTATAAATAAATTCATTGATTAATCCGTAATTGAAATAATCAAGAAATATAGCTTTAAGTTGACAAAGGCATCAGGATATTGTACATTCTCACAATAAACAAGTTTAATGTGTGTAAATCCCATAGGAATGGAGAAAAAGGGGTGTACTTACAAAATTGGTCATATCTGGCTTATTTTTTAATCGACCTCTTTCAGTTTTTCAACATTTGGAAGTATATTAGATGTGTTTCATAAAAACAACAACAAATCTACGATATATTAATTGCATTATTAAGGTCAAGATCATCTTTAATCCTTGCACAATTTTTGTTTGATTCACGTAGTATGATACTACTTCTGTACTTAAATTCTTATAACTTGAATGTAAGACACCGCTTCTAATATGTAAGAGGTTACAACAGATGAGAAATTGTTTTTGGAAGCACTGTGCAGGAGCGCTTCCATTTTTTGGGGTGAGCACTACCCCGGGGTAGTAAAAATGGATATGGGTGTAAGGCTCGCGCTTCCAAACTTAGGGGTATTCGGTGACAGAGGACTGAAAAAGTAAGAGTATTGGGTCAGAGACAGCCAAATTGCTCCAAAATAGGGGTTTCCGAGTGACAAATTTGCAAAATTCGTCCACAAATGGGGTCTTTTGGTGCGATTTTTTGCAAAATTTTCGAAAAAAATAGATATCTTTGGGTGAAAATTTCCCCGAAGATAGGGGTCTTCGGGTGACAGTGGTAAAATTTTCACAAAATATGGAGTTTTCGGGAGCACTACAAATTTTAGCAGCGCTCCCATTTTTAGTATCGGAGCGCTCCAGTTTTCGTATAACATTATATAATAAAATCCAATACCACACGAAAAAATTATAATGATGGCTATTCAAATGAGTAAAAATGAACAACAACCAAACCTCTCCAACCCTCATACTCACATGAGCACTTTCTAATATCTTTAGGTTGTATTTTAATTCTGTAGTGCTATACTTCCTGTCCAAAACTTTTCCTACACAAGTAGCTTCAAATTAAATCTATAATCCTAAAACAAAGTTACTGTAACACTTTCGTCCTATTCAAAGAAAAACCACACTGATATCAATGAGATTGTCTTCATCGTGTATCTTAAAGGTGCTTGTTCCGATCGTCTTTGGGATTAACCGGAAGTAGTATAAATTTGATATTTTGATATTTTTCTCATTGTTGTCCTGAAATTTCAGCTTTCAAATCCATTTCTTTCTCAAGATATAGATAAAAAACTACCGTTTTAGTGGTTAACCATCAATATTAGCACAGTAGTTAATAGGGCGTTGCACTATGCATTATCGCGTCAAGCATCAAAACCGCAAGTCTGTTTCCCACGGTACTTAATAATCAGTGTGTACAAGTGCCAGGCTCTCATATCAATTAGAAAACACGATAGACAAAAATCGGAACAAGCACCTTTAAGCGTTATCTTTCCTCTCCTCGTCCCCGTGGAATCAACGTTAGGGGACCTTTGACACATCTTGGCTTGGCTCAACATTGCATCATCGGTAATAGGGAATATTTCATAAAAACACGTTAAGACTTTTTCTCGGTTTATAGTTGTCCCATACTCATCCTGTCCGATTGACGATTGTGCCACCTCTAGGTAACTCCATGATAATCTTTGTTCATGCTTTTCAGAGAAAAACGTGTCCCACCTTTCCCAAGGTTATCTTGTATTTTCATCCACCCTGGTTAGTCAGAGATGCTTTTTACATTTTTTTCCTGTCCTGAGAAAAGTGAGATCCAGATTTATCGTACACGATTTTACTACCCTTGACTAATCCGAGCTTTTTGTCCAAGCATTTTCACGACAATTTTGTTCGAACGTACAACAAGGTTATGCCCGTGATTGTTTTGGAATTCATGCCAGTATTATCAAGACATTCCCAAACAAATATCATTACAGAGGGGTGTAATAAGTTTCTTATACAAACAAGTTTGTACTGATAAGTGCGTGTGCCATATTAAGCCTGGGTAAATTAAAAGGTATCAAATCAATATCAACGATAAGTAATATAGAAATACTTACAAATCTATACAGTGCATGGAAACCATTGGAGTTGTCTAAGTAGTGTATTCCATTCCGCGATTGTTTTGACTAATAAATCCGGTGTATGTCACACCATTTAGATGTCTAAAAGGTAAAGGAATAGGGTTTGGAATACAAGAATAAAAAAGTCATGTGAACATCAGAAATAACGTTGATGTGAAAGCGCTTCTGTCTTTCTTATTTATGAAATTATCATTTTTTATACTTACAAAAACAAAAACCAAGTACAATAAAGAAAAAGACACCAAAAAGCAGCACAAAACTTTTGCAATTAAACTTAAGTCTTTATTATATTTCTTCAATGCTGAGGTTCTTTAGGTATCATGGAAGCAGACGAGTTATAGTCCACAATACATCCTCACATATGTAACTGAGTCCAAGACAGACACAGTCCTCTTGACAAACGGCATCTGTTGCAAAATATATATTCCTAAAAACACAGAGTTGTCTGTTGTACAGTCAGTCCGTCCCAGTCTGTCTGCTCGTCTGTCTGTCATGTCTGCTGTCGGTCTGTCGTCCGGCTATGCGTTTCGTTGTGCTTTTGACGTATGGAGCTCGTTGATATGGCACGTGAGTGGGGAACGTCAGTCTGGGGTTGTTGTTGGGGTTCAAAGTGACCCCACAGGTCAAAGGTAATCTAAGGGTCCAATTTGTTTAGAGATGCCCTAGAACCACATTGTTCAAAATATCCTGGCTGAGGTCACACACAAGCCAAAGGTCACATAAGGGCTGAATCCACTATTATACTAATAGTAATAACCGTTATAATGTTAACAAATACAAAGGATGTATTAGGATAATAGAAGTGTTGTACAATTGCCATCTCATTAAAGGATTGCATATTCGGTTTTATGATGTGCTGAGGGGCAATGAAAAATATTCATATTTGAAAAACATTTCCAGATTTTTATGGCCAAAATTAGAATATTGTTTTTAAAAAAAAAAAAAAAAAAAAAAAATAGATAGAACTAGACCTGGGGACAAATCTAATTTACAAGGCGGGACGTATGGGAAATGGATGGTGATCCCCTTAATGACCCCTGAGGTGACTGGACCTTTGACCCCTGGTAAATCACCACTATGTCACAAATGTCATTAAATGTATTTTACGTGGTTAACAACTTTACACAAGGGGTCAAATAGTTTGAGTTTCAACTCAATCCAAGCATGTCAGGATTTGACCTTCACCACTATTAGGTGACCCCTGGGTCACGGATGTGGTCATCTGTACTTGTTCTGTATTGATGATGCCACGAGGATTATCCATGACACAAGTCAGCCTTCAATCGGAGCTTGTTGTAGGATTTTGACCTTTGAACTTGAACTTTGACTTTGGGGTCGAGATATGCATAGAACCTTCTTCTACTATAAATGTGACATCAATGTAGCTTTACATGACCCGCTTTATCTGTCCTATTTAGGCTAAATCCAATTTGGTCGAATTTTAGCATTTTTTTGGCAAAATGACTTTTGACTCCCTCCGAATGACCTTTGATCCCGTATTAACAAAAAAAACCTCGTGTACACAACAAAATGAATTGTTCCAACAAATAAAAAATGCACTATGCTTGTTCTGGAGCAACGCCAAAAATTCTTGAAATATTACCTTAAACCGAAATGACCTTAAATGACCTTTGGACTCCAAATAACAATACCTTGCATCTACACCAGGGTACATCAATGCAAGCTGAAGTTAAATCACGGAATATGTTGGGTTTTGCGATAAAAAATTTTGATATTTGGATAGTTTTGGTTTTAACCGGAAGTTCCCCATTAATGACCTTTGACCCCCATGGAGTACAAAGTTTGTTGAAGGGCTTAAGCGTCATATGTATGAGTCACGTGATCATGCAACGTTGCAATTAGTAGATTTTTTTGGAAGATTTTTTGAAATGAAAATTTTTACATTAAGACCGGAAGTGCCCCCTTAATGACCCCAAATTGAAGACCCCTAGACCCATAACTTTTGCAAAGGGTCTCAGGCTGCTCCACATGCATGAGTCACGTACCATGCAATGTAAACTGTAGGATGAGAATACAGTTTAAGAAAATCACATTTTTGACCCCTGTGACCACTAGATGACCCCGTCGGGGTCAAAGTTCATATGTATGAAGGAATGAAAATGAGGTCATTTGGTGCAAGTCTTGTCAGAATACGGGCAAAAACCTGGACTGAGCTAGAAGCATTTTTTGCAGGTTGGAAAAAGAGGCAAAAAAACTAGATTGGTCTACGATCGGAACAAGTCGAGAGTACTCAGACCGGAACTTGTCGAAGTAGCCATTTTTAGTGAAAATCAGGTCTTGGACTCCTGTGACCCAAATGACCTTTGATCAAAATTTTCATTAAGTAAATTTTGTAGGGGATGCCAACTACACCAAATACATGAGCCAAGTGATCAATTATGTATCTGTAGAAGGAGGAGTGATTTGAAGGTAACTTAAGTTGAAGGATTTGACCTTTGACCCCTAAACTAGGGGTCAAGTGATG
>JAMKCH010025193.1:0-19745 GCA_023653785.1 Ophioderma brevispina
TTTCAAATTGCTTCAATCATGTTGAAAAGTATACCACATCATTTGTCTGATCACAGGGATTCCAAAAAGGTATAGTTTGTACTAACTACAGCCTAAAAGTTTGGAGCGAAAAACAGCAAAAATCAATATAAAGGGTCATTTTCAGTTGTACAGGGGTCAAATTTCAAAGTTGCTCTGATTTGGATAAAATATGGTGCATATATATTATTGGTGGAGCTCAAAGGATTAAAATAACGAATAGTTTGACTGTCTAAAATGCTTAGTTACCAATGTAGGGCAACAAAGGTCAACGTCCATTGTATTCAATGGGCTTGACCTTGTTTATGCCCAACTTTGATAAGCATTGAAAACACTCAAAACTATTCCTTATTTTAATCATATGAGCTCCATCAATCATTTGCACCACTTTGTAACCAAATTGGAGCAACTTTAAAAATTAACCCCTGTACAACTGAAATTTAACCTTTTGACCTGTTTTTGCTGTTTTCAACCTTAACTAAAAAACTTTGGGTTGTAGATAGTACAAACTATACCTTTTTGGAATCCTTATGGTTGGACAAATGATGTGGCATACTCTCAATATGACCGGATCATTTTAAAATGTTGCCCATGTGTAATCCTTGATTGTCCCCTACTTGGTTATAGCTACCATTCGAGAAATGCTATCATGCATTTTAGTGTAGAGGGTAGTGTACTGAGGTTGAATAAGAAGTATCCCTTTGCCCCTTTCAGGATACCAATTTGGGTACAATTTCCTGATGACTTAAGGACTAATTCACTGATATACAAATATTGACTGCTCATGAGGAAAATGGTGCAAAATACCTCCCCTCGGTGACTGGAGACCGTGGGCCTACTATTTTCCCTCGACCTTCGGTCTCGGACAAATAGTACGGTCTCCAGTCACCGAGGGGAGGTATTTTGCAACATTTCACGAATATAGAGCAGTCAATATTTGGTTTATGTAACATATAAAAATATTTCTGTCATTTGAAAAACTTGTCAAGTCTCGTCGAGATCAGCTGCCACCGCAACTCGATTCAAGCCTAGTCAAACAGGCTTGGTCTAGTCATGGTTCAATCTCAATCGCGGTTCTCTCCCACAAATGTCTCGAACCTCTCTATACACATGATTTGTTTTACGGTATGGACTATGTACAGCATGGAGATTTCTCCAATTTGAGCCAAAAATTGAGCGGAAATTTACCAGCGCTGTTAATGTAAACACGCAAATATCGAGCAGAAGATATGATCGATGCAGTGTCAGAGGTCGTGTCGCTGATCGGGTCAGATCAATCACCGTGATGCACGGGCGATGCAAGATACCCATGCAGGGAAAAAGTTCCCATAAAAATGAACTATTTCCCCTTGATGGGAGAAATAGTAACTTTTTATGGGAACTTTTTTCTCGCCTGTGAAATTTTGGGGAACTAGTCTCAAATATTTTATGTCACGCGATATAGTATCCACCAATCAAATGACAGAAATATTTTATGTGTTATATAATAACTAATATCAACCTTGTTTTATTAGATATGTTTTTCAACGGTTTCTAGACCAGTCTTTTATGCTGATTCTGAATCATATGGGTGCCAGACGAGAAACCTTGAGCATTTTTGTAGAAACGTAAAATATCAAAATGGCCACCAAAACACAAAGCATTTACATGTTGTTCACTCAAAAGTTGTATTTTTCAGCCTGTCTAGTTAAACATTCATTGTGACCAATTAACATATGATAACCACGCAATCAATTAATTCAATATGACTGCCAATACAATAAAGTGTCTGATCATGATCTACTTTTGGTTGCAGTTTGGTAGTTTGGTATCTATCCTGGTGCTTTTACAGTCAAGAAATTTATTAAAACCAAAAGAAATATTTTTTTCAAATATGTGATTATAAATTCCTTCGTTCTAGCATCCAAGATACTTTAAAATGGCTCTACATGATAAATGTGTCTAATCTAGTACTACAATATTTGTGTAAGTCAATCAGATCAGTTTACATATCATTAGGTAATCAGAGCAATCAATGCATGTAAGATGCCGTCAATGATGAGTATCCAATATGGCTGGAAATGGCGCTTGCTAAGCGGCAAAAAATCCGATCATCAATAGTCTATAGATATCTGTCTCTTTGGTTTTGGTAGGTTTTAGGGGTCCATTGGCATACATATTGGACATTTGATTAATGACAACTCAATGACACTTAAGATAACTGTAATGGGATTTTTGGAAGTGAAAAATATATATTCAGCGTGAATGAATTACTGGACGTAAATTTCTGGACTTCACTGACTGATATTTGCAGCTATATTGAACGCCCATCTAGGATGCCATCTTGCAGATATCAATCACTTTGATCATGTTAATATATCGTAACTGCTCTGAATGAGTTATAGTGATATACACATACAACTCTTGGCTATATGTAGTAATGTTGTCATTTTTGAGCCATCGTTAATGGTTTGGTCATTTGATTGATCATCTGTTCAAATTATTCAAAGCTATTCACAAAGATCTCAATCAACATAAAGTAGATAGATATCAGATGCTTTGTTGTATTGGTGGCCATATCGAATTTCTTAATTAGGTGATTAATGAATCATATTATAATTGGTGACAATGGGTGTTTTGACTGAGCAGGCAACACATTTTGAGCAATTAACAGACGTGTTTTGGGGCTTTGGTCGCCATTTTTGGATTTTTTTTTTTGCGTTTTTCAAAAATGCTCAAGGTTTATCATCATCATTTCATATTAAGAAATTACATACGTTGCATATTTAATCACAAAACAACTTTGCCAATCAAATTCAACCTATGCAGGCGCAAGTCTGGTCTTATTGGCCTTTTGGTCAACTCCTCCATAAATTTTGTCTATGTAATTTGCTTTTGTGTAACATGCCTTTTTTATCATCTTGATGTAAGTAAGATAGGTACGTTAACAAACTGTGATCTGGTGCCGTATCACAGGTATCGCAATGGACTGATGTCTTGTCGGTCTCTTCAATAGCGGAGGAGTGGTCCATATCCACATCCTTTTCAACCACCTCTGGTAACGCGTCCAGAATATAGGTCCTTTGGTTTTCAAAATGGCCGTCAAAATCTTTAAAAAAACCTATAAAATAGAAATTTTCCATAATAGCTTGCACATTTGAGGTAAATATTTAAAATATTGCAGATAAACATCTCATAAGGCTGTCTCCCACCTTTTGAAACAAACAAAAATAGTATAAGGGGCTCATAAATTGGAAATGATATGTATAAGGTGAGGCAATGATGAGAATAAGGGGGGGGGAGGGGGTGAAAAAGGAAGAATGGATAAGGTGGGGAGGTAATGTAGGTTAGAATGGTGGCAGTATATGAAATATAGAAAAACGGATAATACTGAAAAAAGGAAATCTGATGAAAATGGGTGTAAAAGGGGTAGAACTGAGGGACAGGGAGAAAAGGGGGCTGGGGTAAGGGAGGAAGATACAGAGGAAAACTAAGCAATTGTGCGAGGAATTGTGGTAGCCGGAGACCGAGTATCAGAGAATGGACAGAATAAGATAATGATAGGGTGAGTTCAACACATTATCTGGGGCAAAAACCCCTTTCACTTATTCGTCTGTAAAAGGGCATCGTTGTTCCTGATGTTACTTTGTACCAAGTGATTGGCCGTTTTCAATTTCAATGCACTTAATTATCAAATGGAAATAAACCTTTGTGTTATATTCTCAGAAGTCGCTTTTCTTGTAATGGGGGCCAATTTTCCAAAATACCTTCTAAACTTGTCAAAACACTATATAATGTAATATCTATACGACTAAAATGGGATCTGCCTGTCTGCGAGGTCTGTCGTACGGCTCTGCGTTTCGTTATGCTTGACATACGGGGGTGATATTTTACATGAAGGTTAGGAGTACTAACCTGCCTTTGGCGAGTTTGAGCACCCAAAAAAGGCATAGGTCACTTCGAGGTCAATTAACGTAGAAATGCCCTATGGACACACCACATTTTGTCAAAAGGACAGCTGACCTGAGGAACAGAACAAATCGGAGGTCAAAGGTCACATATTTGATCAAAGGTCACACAGGGGAGAAAATGCACTAGTTTTATATGATATATTGAACAAAGTACACACATTCTTCGTATGTCAACGAAGTTCACAAAGTATATAGCTCAAAGAAGTTTCTCAAATGACAATGTATGCCCAAAGATAATTGGTGTAAAATCATATAACCAGCAATTTCCCGAATCTTGTGTGATAAGTTGTTTTTGTCCGTCGTACACTAAGGTTTCATCTGAGAGTGCGACGGACACTAATTTCAACGTGTCATTGGCCTAGGACTCCTGGTTTTAAAATGGAGCCGTCCCATAGGAACTGTGTATAATAAGGTTGTGTTTGGTCCCGTCGGACCTAGGTTTAAGTCTGAGAGTCCGTTGGACACAAAATTTAACGAAGAGTCCGTCGGACCCCAAGTTTAATATGGAAGTCCGACGAATCACTCATAATATAATAATAATAGAAAATAATAACACTAAAAATAACCATAGGGAAATTGAAATTTTCAATAGGTTATAATGAGCTCGATAGTATTCAATTAATTAATATTCATATATGTTTTTGTTATTCTAGTAGATTAGAACTACTTTGTATAAATTAATATTCATATCCTTTTACGGAATAAAGCGCAAGCAATACATGACGTTAGGGGGAACAGAGTTTTTTCTCCCTAACGTAATTAATGAGTACATATGAATATGCGTTTTTCCCCTTCTAGTCCTAAATTAAGGTCGTAATGCAGATGACCCAGGCCGCTTTACATAGAAAATAGGAGCAATTATTATCAATTTATCAAACGACAAATACATGCATACATTGTAATGTATAAACAAAACACACATGGTTGGCAAAATAAGTACAACAAAGACAAAATTACTAAATATTAAAAATCGTGGCCTTTAGTTCACCACGACAATATTCCTTTCAATGAGTAGGCGAAAACTTCCTGACACAGGCAATTAGTCCACCCTCCAAGAAAGCTTATGAGTTCAGACTATCTCGGACCAGAGGATATAGGCTGATTGAGTTTACAAAATAGACAATTAAATCTTCTACAAGTAAATTAAGTTAATAGAATATTTTTAAAATCGGCTACGATTGATGGAAAAATTCCAAAGGAAAAAAACATCATCTCGGTCTTCGCCGCTTTATCGTCTGCGGTCGCGGTTTGTAAATGATGGGCCTCATATTGACCATTCAGCTTGACGTGTGACCTTTGATCTCTAATGTGTTTCCGTGTACTATCCATAAACCACAGTTTGGTTCCAATTGAACTTCAACTTTTTGCACTAAGGTCAATTTGACAATCTCTACAACTTGATCGCACATGACCTTTAACCTATATGTGAACTTTGATCTCATCTACAAATGAGGAATACATGTTTCACCTATGACCATTTTGGTTGAATCCAGCGAGTATGCGGATATACAGCAACCCTTTTTGACAACAAACCTCACCAACAGAAACGACATCATTAACATACAATTTCATCAACAGTCCAACATCACCGAGACATCACCACATTGGACAAAGTGATCCTATGTGTCTTCCTGCCTTACGTCAGGCGACACAATAAATCCATCCCTTTCCTCCATATGGAATTCAATCGAAGAGTATGTTTATAACAACCATTTAGGATGAACAAGCCCCAAATAGAAATAAGCAAAATTTCCTAAGTCGAATGGTGGAGAAACAAATCCCTGACTTGTAGACACACACATGTTCTACGGTGCAATGGTCTGTAACAATAACGTTTATTGTATTATACATACTATCAAACTGTAAAATATACAATAAATTTGAAAATGCCATCCTGTCAAAGCTATATTTTACCGGGTTGTGTTTTTTTGCAGAAGGATGTCCAGGATTTTCCTGTAAATTTGCAGTTTTTTTTGTCCTACAAATTTAAAGTACTTAATAATATAATTGGGAAAAGGTTCATAATCGTGTATAATATGTGGATACTCATAGAAGTCGAAGTTTAAAGTCCCCACCTTTAATTTAGTCACATAAGGCCGGGAAAATTGAACATAAATAAAATCTGCAGTATTTTGCTGTATTTTCCAAAAATTACAGTCCAATTTCTCTTTTTTAGCAGGACTTCATTGAAAAGGCACGGTTATTTCTTTTTACAGTATAGATCTATGTGTTAATTATGTTAATTTAATGTATGGTTTAATTGTTTTTAAATTACCTAAAATGTCAAGAGGATGGGGCTCAGGAATCTCCGAGATTTGTGTAATACAAATATGCATCGAGAGCCCTTGAATCAGAGTATGGAACTTGAGCCCAAGGGTTTAGCAGAGATGAGGACTTTAGCAGTGTGTTTGCCCCTGTAATCAATTTTGGTTATAGGACCTGATACTGATCTGTTAGGCATCGCTCCCACCCTGAGATACCGGAAGCACAGACTTGAGGAGCCGTGCTGAGAATTTGCAGGATTCACATAAGAATGGAAAATAAGTAATGTTTCTTGCTTGTATGATTTCCCCTTTTACACTTCAACCTTAAGTGTCGCGAAGGAAAAACAGTTTGACTAAGACAAAGTCCTATGGGACGCTCCATTTTTAAAACCAGGATCCTAGGACACTATGAACGTTGAACTTAGTGTCCCGTCCGGACTCTCAGACTTTTAAACCTTAGTGTCCGACGGACAACACAACTTATTACCCACAGGTCCCTATGGGACGCTTCCATTTTAAAACCAGGAGTCCTAAAACAATGAAACGTTGACCTAGTGTCCGTCTGACCCCCCATACTTAAACCTTTTAGTGTCCGACGGACAAAAACACTTATCAACACAGTCCTATGGGACGTTTCTAATTTAAAGCCAGGAGTCATGAGACATAAAACATTGTATCCGTTGGACTCTCATATTTAAACCTCAGTGTCCGAAAAACACACAAATTGGTAAAACACGTCCTATGGACGTTCAATGTTAAACAGGAGTCTAGGACCATTAACATAACTTAGTATCCGTCGGACCCTCATATTTAAAACATAGTGTCCCTGCGGCCTCTGACACTTAAACCGTAGTGTCCGGCGGACAAAAAACGACTTAAACCAACAGTCCTATGGGACGCTCCATTTTTAAAACCAGGGTCCCTAGGACCATGACACAGACCTTAGATCCGCAACTCTCAGATTCAAACTTAGTCGTCCGACGGACGCCAAAACGACCGGACGCTCTAAAATATGACGCATGCTTTAATCTGGGCCAACCATGCGACAAGCCTTGTTTTGCGCGTCCCTCTTCGTAGATGGCTTTCCGCTTTCTTTTCTTCATCTTCTGGTCCTTCCACTGTGTCACGACTTATTCTCAGTGTCCCATAGCAACTGCAGTGGTGTTTCCGACTGCGTCTGCCCGGTACTGGGCCTCGTCTCGCGACAATATTCAACACTGCGTTTCGCTTTACTCTTCAAAGAAAAGATAGGCTCCCAACTGGTGATTTTAAGCCTATAGAACGTTAGATAGACGTGGGGTACAAGAACAGTGAAAATGATGGAGTATCCATAATTTTCCGATAACGTTACCAATCCACGTCAGCACTCAATCAAAAAACCAGTGAAGGACAAATAATCTCCGTGGCCCAATCGTTGTTGTTGTTGTTGTTTGTGGTTTGAATGGCGCTTTCCTGTAGGGGTATTAGTGCGCCAGACACAAATACGATGTTAAATTCGATTACGTAATTGTATTCATATGTAGACAATGGAGACAGTGGTATGCATGAACGCTGCCAACTTGCATCTCAAAACAATTAGAAACGGTATCTTTGACGGAGCCACCAGCCTGTTTTCCCGAGGATTTCTCCACAGCATCAATTTTCTCCAGGCTCCATAGTCGCTGGAAATCCACGCGTCAGTAGTGCTGGTAGAAATAACGATGGTCAATCTAGTATCAGGCTAATACCCATAGTCCCCTGTCGAGTCGTGGGACTAGACCGTCTGCCAGCTACTCCATGCTCGAGTAACTGCTGGTATAACCAAGCTTGTAAAACCCATGTGGGAACGACGCTGGTAGCCTATAAATTCAGAGCATTAAACCGTGCTGAACGACACTGGTAAGCCTGGCTATCCGTCTGGTACACACGTGGGTGAGGGGTGGGGTTTGGCTACTGCCCGCGAACACATACTGGACCGGTTATACGGGCCTTACCAGACCGTGGCCCCAAATCTCCGTTCGTGTACCGCGATAAAAATCTCTACCAAGATCTTTAATACGTGGTGTCAGAATCCGGGATCAGATATAAGTGGGAAAGGGTGATTTGAACAGTCTGTACCTACTTAAATATCACAAATCTGCCTATTAACTAACCATTGACAGGATAAACCAGTCAATAGGAATAATCTTCCAAAAGATGGGAACTCTTTCTAAATCAGATCGGCTTTCCCGACAATAAGATAAACCTTTTATCGACGAGACGCTGGTGTTGAACTCCTGGGACAAGTAAATATAACAGCACAATTGGTGTGTTTAATTAAGAAAAAACGTAACGCTGCGTCAAGATATTTAAAAAAAAAAACAAAGAAAATATATTCTCAATTTTATTGAGTAATTGTAATAAAATCGATTTTAGTTCTTGTCTCGACCCGTATAGGTAGATGAAGAATTAAAAACATACCCGTTATGGAATGAAATATTGACGTTTTGATAAGGTCTGGCGAGTCTGTTAGTCTCCGACTAGCGGCGAACCGATTTAGTCGGAAAGTTAAAGGCTCACCAGGACCTTATCAACAACACCCTTTATTTTTCATAACGGTTGGCTTCTCCATCCTTTACTATTACGAGAGGTCAGTGAATTATAATTTAGTATGCGATAGCGACATCAAAATTATGAAGCCAAAGACTTCTTGTAAAGGAGATTTCACCCCGGACAAGATCTTCCAAGGACGCAACTCAGGGCCGATCTATTAGTTATAGTGGGGTGGTTAGAAGGGGTGTCGTGGCCCCCTGAAATATACTTCTAATCAATTTCACTAATCAGAAAAAAATGCGTAAAATACGCTGATTAGCTATGTTTAAAAAATCCAAAAGTGTCCCAGTATCATTTTTATGCAAAAATTATGCAAACCCATAGCATCACCAGTTACAGAAAAAAAAATACAATTTTCGATATCTCAGCCACTACTGTTGATAAAGAAAACACATGAGATGCCTAGGCATATGTTTAGCGAGGGTCAAAGATCAAGAATGGAACCATTTTTGAAACGTACCAGGGTATCCATGATGACGTAATATGCAGATTAGGGTCGCCATTAGCTAAAAATATTAATTTCGGATATATTTCAAACAATACTGTTGATAAATGAACAAATGAGATGCCTGGGCCCGAGGCTTTCGAGGGTCAAAGATCAAGATGGAACCAGTTTTGAATTACCAGATGTCTCCATGATGACGTAATATGCAAAGTAGGGTCGCCATTAGCTAAAAATAATTTTCGAGAATATCTCAACCAATTTATGTTGAATTAAATGAAAAATAAGAGACTGGAACTAGTTTTGAGGTCAAAGATAAGATTAGAACCATTTTGAAAATTACCAGATTGTGATGAGGACATAATATGCAAATTAGGGTCCGCCATTAGCTAAAAATCCAGATTTGGGTATTTTCTTTTTGCCCAAATCCACATACCTGCCCACATAAGATGACGAGACCTATGTTTTTGATTGTCGAGGATAATTTAAAAGGTACTCATTAATTTATGTTCATTGTCACGAACATGTTCACCTGCAAATACTAAGAATATTCAATTAGGGCCTCAATGTCGGTAGTCTCGTTTTGGGGGTAATTGTAAGAAACTTTGTTGGACAAGTAAATTTAGACTTGAAGATCTATAAATAATACTCTAGCGTGGTGGGATCCCGTTTTGCTGGAGTTAAAACCAATCCAGATCCAGATAAACTGTAAACATTTCTTTTAACTTCAAGTTGCAATGATACAAGACTAATGCGAGACTAAGATACTTTGTTGTATCAGTGGCGTAACCGGCCTACCCGCTCTGAGGGGCCAATTCCCGTCTGGGGAAATTTTCCCTCTTAGTGGGGTCAAAATGCCAATTTTTCGGTCAGAGGGATAAAAACGGCTGTTTAGCATGATTTTTGCGATTTTTTCCCCGGCCAAGAGTCGTCAGGGGGGAAAACCTGCCCCCCCGACCCCCCGACCTGTTACGCCACTGGTTGTTATCATGCCGAAAAGAACGTTGAAGGACAAACTCTTGCAACATGCAAGTGTCAATAATCCATTTTTTCCTTAATGGTACCATGGTAGTTTTACACCCTCAAAACAATTAAATGAACTGCAGGAGAAAAACATTACTTGGCCAAAGACATTTCTAAAATCATCCCAAAACACGATGTATCAACATTTAGAAGGTACAAATCTGTACTCATTAAATACTTTTAAAAAAGAAACGTCCGGGAAAACAAAGAGAAAGCATTTCGGCCGTTCGACGCATCCGTAATATGATATCCCATATTGTAGCATAAAATTCAAGGAGCAATTAAAAAATAGAAAAGGACTATGTTCGTATGCCAGCCGCCAAAACAGAAAGCATTTGTACAGTCTTGTAGGACATTGGATCTCAATCTTCAAACAGAGTGAGATCTTGCTGTTATTGTTACCCTTGCTTTTGTGCGCGTGTGTTGCGCGCGATCTTGTAAGTGTGTGTGTGTGTGGCCTGTGTGCTGTGTGTGTGTGTTGTGTGTGTGTGTTGAGATATGAAAACGAAAACTTCGCTTTGAGAACCTGCTGAAACGCATACAGAAGGACCCAATGAAAGACCATATATCCCTTTACAAAGGTAGATCACAGACAAAAAAAAATAGGAGATTGCATTTTTGTAATAACTGTTTCTGAAGGTATTGCACAAGCTTACACTCCTGGAAACACCATGACATTGTGTTGTTTCCCAAGGTGGTGCTTCCTTCGTCGCGACATTTTGCAGGCTTTCATGGTCCATAGACCCTCGAGTTATGATTTTCTGGTGGGGGGTGTCCGTTTCAGAGAGAAGGCGCTCATAATCAGGCAACGCGTCACTTGCCTTGCTGCCATGCTTGTCCTAATAAAACTGATATAAAAAGCCATACAAAATATTCTTGCATAATGGTAGTATATATAGATCGTGTCATTCTCAAACAAATGGTGTTGATGAGAGCCATCAGGAAACTTGGGCCAATGCGCGTGGAGTGAAATGGTGGTGGAATATCTGGTGCGGTGACTTCCAACCTAAGCTGACCCTGCCAACGTATTCTACCCGCAGCAGAATTATTGTCTTATGGGCTTCGGACTCCGTTTGCACTTCCTTAATCGTGATCCCTGCAGCACTGTGGACAATGGTGCTGCCATGGACATAGTAGAGATTTATTCAAGTTTCCATTTTCACAAGGGAATATGATGTTGTCTTCTGCAGAATTTGACATCTATGTTGAGGCCTATGTTGATTCTTTGGGACAAGGGCCTTGGCGGGGCTGTTTTTCACTCCAAAAACAAAATCATGACGACTGTGGCCAAATGGTGCAGCATTCATGGTGAGCTGCTTGTTTGGAAACATAAATAATATATATCTGAGAATCGATTCCAGTCACTCTGGCCACTGAACGGTACAGGTCTGCCCATAGATTTTAAACTTAGAGATATTCTCAAGTCATCTTTCAGCTATTACCATGTAGAGGAACCGTATGGTCAGCAGGTATGAATTCTCAGACGCCCCAGCTACATGTCGTCGACTGTGTTTGAGGCCAAGGAAGGTCTGTGGACTCGTGGAAAGCTGCTGAATATCACGAGGAGAGCGACATTACATGGAAACTCGATAAGTTGACCGACCCATTTTCTGGGACCGTGAATACCTTTGATCTTCCCAAGAGGAGTACGAAGTGATTGAAGGTGTTTTATGGGTGGTATAACGCCTTTTAATCTTGACTTTGTCACGGAAAATACATTCTGGTGGGAAGACGGGTCACCGGAAGACAATATATGGGGGCGGGGGCGGGGGGCGTTGCCTTGTGAAGTCATATTCCGGTTGTGTATAATTCTCCCAGCAGACGACGATATCCAACTCCTTCAAGATCAGAGTTTGTGCTGATTCACAGTTAGGTATCTGATCACAGGCTGATAGCATGCACTATGGGACTTTATATGATTGTCGGAGATGTCACTCCATTATGAAGCTGCTCCAATCGTTATCCTGCAGTTCCTTTTAAATGTAGAGGGTGTAAAAATACTACGATGCTTAATGCTTTTTAAAAGTATTTAATGAGTACAGATTGTAAGTCTAAATGTGATGTCTTGTTTTGGGATGATTTTAGCTTAGAAACGTCTTTGGGCAAGTAAATTTTTCCGTAGTCCTTTAAATATACCGAGGGTTTAAACTACCATGATACAAATATGGGATATAACACTGGGCATGTTGGCATTGCAGACTGTAGAGTTCTGTTCTTCACGTTGCTTTCGGCATGATAAACATACACAGTATCTTAGTCTCGCCAAGTAGTCTTGTATCTGCCATAAATTGAATTTAAGAGAAAATGTTACAAGTATTATGTATAGAAGTCTAATTTTACTTGGCCAGCAACGTTTCATATAATTACCCAACAAAAACGAGACTACGACATTGGAGGCCCTAATTTGCATAGTCTTAGGATTTGCAGGTGAACATGTTAATGACAAATAAAAATAATTTATGAGTGCCTTTTAAATTATCATCGACCCTAAAACCATAGGTCTCGTCATCTTATGTGGGCAGGTATGTGGAACATTGGCCACGATATGCCCAAATATGGATTTTTGGCTAATGGCGACCCTAATATGCCTATTATGTCATCATGTGGGACATCTGGTAATTTTCAAAATGGTTCCATCTTGATCTTTGACCCTCAAAACATACGTCCAGTCACCTTATTTGTTCATTTATCAACAGTTACTGTATTGGTTGAGATATATCGAAAATTGTATTTTTAGCTAATGGCGACCCTAATTTGCATATTACGTCATCATAGAGACATCTGGTAATTTTCAAAATGGTTCCATCTTGATCTTTGACCCTCGAAACATAGGTCCAGTCACCTCATTTGTTCATTTATCAACAGTATTGGCTGAGATATATCGAAAATTGTATTTTTCTGTAATGGCGATACTAATTTGCATAAATTTGCATAAAAATGATACGTGGGACACTTTTTGATTTTTTAACATAGCTAATCGTTTTCTACGCATTTTTTCTGATATAGTGACATTGATTAGAAGTTTATTTCAGGAGGGTGCACCAACACCCCTTCTACCCACTAGACTATATTGGCTCGGAAGACCAGACTGTTACTGACGAAATATTTATGGAATCAGTTGTGACTGAAAAGCCGTAGTACAAAATAATTACGTTAACACCCACTCTTGTCATTCAAAACAAGATATACATGTATTATGGTTAATTCACTTATAACTGTTGGTCCTCGTCGTCACTTGAATCTGATGCTGTTGCGGAGTTTTCCCAGGCTTGATGAATACCCGCTCAATTTCTCTCTTGCCGCACTCAATTTCCAAATTGTTTTGCCTTTCCATATCCTACTCACACTGTGAAATAACAAAGCTCATCCGGATCCGAATTTTTCGTTACAGACGATATCCTATTGCACTGTTATACTTTGCATAAAAGTTTGGAATTATGCATTTTAAGTGTCAATCTTTAGTTCTAGATGACTATTTTTAATTACTACACAAAAATTATATTTCAAAATCTCTCTGTCAGCCTTAAAGTAATAAATTGCGTTAAAATATTATTTTACTATATGACTTAATAGTGTAATATTTCGCCCCAGCCCTAATATTTTACCCTGGCGCCGCCCCCGGTTTTATGTGATATGAAAAGCTGACCTGACGGGTCACCCACCTTTTAAAGAGGACACTGGCACATTGAAAAAGTGCCCGCCCCTCAGATTTTTCTGAAATCGATATTTTGTGATGGTTGATAAAGTTTTGTATACAAAAGCCTTCACCCGAAATGATTAAGACCAATCAGCTTCTTATGGTAAACAGAACGATTTTGTAATTAGGTCGCAGGTTGATCGGGGAGGCCTCCGTCCAACACCGGCGGAAAAGGACTTGTAACATCTGGCAGGAATGCTCACCGACGTCCGTGTGGCGTAGCGGAAAGCGGGAGGCGTGGGCTCGAAGGGTGTCAGGTGAAGCACCCTGTGCACGAACACACTTTTACCGACACTCAACAATATTTATGAAGGAGTCTAGGTTACCGCCGGGCACCGCTTCTCCATTGCTGATACACACGTACAGGACTCCTTCAAAACCACCAACCAAAGCGAGCCACGCCGTGATAATTACGACACACATCCATGGCATGAGTAGCATATGCTTGTCGTGTGATCTATGTCCAACAATACGCACGGGGGTGCATGTACAACGGGGAAGAAGAATGCGATGTCTGGACACGGTTTCCGAGAGCTCGCATGTGAAGTGAAATGAGAAATAGGGCATATCGAAACTAGCAAAACGGCTATATAGAACGATGTCAGGATGGGAAAGTTTTGAAGAACTGTGGTTTGCCTTGTGCATATTGAGACTGTCAAGATTATAAGAGATGTCAGGAATAAACACTGAATTTTCGCTAATTGGCTTCGATGTAATGCAACACAAATGGTACTAAGTGTCTACGAAATTATTATGAGCCCAAAATGAGATATGAATAATAATTAGAATTTTCACAGGGCCGAAGCTTGTGTGCTTGTGTATAGTGTTCTTAACAAGTGACCCACCAAGGTTTATTATATTAAGCAGTGGCGCGCTTTTCAATATGATCTAACGATGTGTAAGAAGTTTCGTTTGTGCTGTCATGTATGGACGGAATGCCTGCTGCAAGGCCCGCCTGAGTTGGGGGGGGGGGGTTTCTGAGCAAGGTACAACCGCTTGAAGCGGACTCTAGGGAGGTGAGAGAGTAGCATGGTGGGGGGACAGGGGCTTGCCATCAGCCGGGTAACGTCTGTCGGTGTTGGGCCTGGTGAGCGTCTTCCACACGGGGCTGGCTTCTCGTGGGATGAGTGGCGGGGGTGCCTCGGGTGATGGGAGGACAGGGCTGGCCAGATCTGGGGTTCTGACAGGGGTGGGGGATTGTCTGGGCGGAATCGGGACGCTGGACGTAGGTTGTGGGGCAGCGCAGCGTGCGGTGGAGCATCTCTTGGTCTGCACGGGATTGGGGCGGCAGTGCACAAGCGGGGACCTTGCGGAATTAAGTGAGGCAGCGGGCGTGGTGCCCATCTCTGGATGGATCATATTTGAGAACCCACAGTGTTTGGACCGATAAGAAGCGGAAGCGTCGCCGGCCCGACGTTAAATTCAGCAGACGACGAAAAATGGCGTTTAACACAAGAACGTGCATGCCGTATGCATGTTCCCACGCCATGCACACTATAGTCTATAGCCAGTCTATTAACCTTTGTGGTTTTAATATCAGTGAGTACTGAGTAAAGTCTTCATGTAATATACATCTTTTTTATTTAAGCTAGGACAACTTAAAAGATGTCTTATCCTCATATCAATGTCCCTATCTGTTTTGGGGTATATTCTTTTTATGTTGTAATTAAAATATATCTCTGTTCTTCCAATGGCCGAGACTTCATTGAGAGCAAATTGAAGAAAGAAGTTCATATTTTGTGAAAATGGGGACAGTGCCGCTTTAATATACAATAAAACTGCGTAGCATCCTTAGAACATTTTGTTTGTGAAGGAAGTATGCAGTTTTATCTGTTACTAAATAGGCTTGGAATGCAACACGACAACAGAGTACACTATCATCAGCGTATAGGACCAACAATCGGACTACATCAATAAAACACCATAGATATTGAAAACGCATAGGGCATTATCAAAAGTATGTGTTAGTTGACATGGAAAATCTATTCAATAGTCCAACCGTGCTAACAATGTTGGTATACACGGAGGGCTTCTCGTAAACGCGCAGCAGGATCCTCAGCGTTGGACAAACTGTGTGGCATCTGTATCTCTTCTATGTTGTTCACGTTTAAACTCAAAAGTTTGTCCTAAGATAAACAAATGTGTGGCTGAATAGCATTATCGCATGTTTGCAATTGGGTTTTACTAGACGACGCAATATTGAAATACCATGGAGTCTAATTTTCATCAGTGCCATACTGATGTCGAAATATTGCTGCTGTCAAGACCAGGATAAACATGGTACCGTGACATCAGAACCAAGCACGGGGTATTATGGGTGAGTGATTTTCTAGTGATTATTGAAATGTTTTGTTTAGAGGAATCCTGCGTTTTTTACATTAAAGGTACTTGTTCCGATAGCCCTTGGAACCGCCATGATTTACACGGAATATCATTTACATACTAAAATTACATGGGTGTTTTTTTCGTAACCGGTGTAAAAGAAGATATGGTCCGGCAGGAACTACAGTCCGGGCTCCATAGACGACAACGGAATAAAGCTTGAAACTAATCTTGCGTGAAGAGTCAACTGAATCGATTGCCCTATTGTTCCCCATTGGGGATGAATTTAGTATTCTGCCACCACTTCAAATTCGGCACCTTTAACATGTGGTTTATTCCGTTAACGTTGCCGAATTCGTAGCCTGTGGCAGAATACTAAATTCTTAAACCATTGTTTCGGACTGTGAGACCGGCGGACCATATCTCCTGCCACACCTGCTGCGAATTTGAAAATCCAAGATGGCCGCCTTCAGCTATATTGAAAATCTCAATTTTGAACTACTCACCACATAGGCATTGTGTATTACCTCGTTTTATGGATTTTGGGGTGCGGGGAATACATTTCTGATTATTTTTTATGATTAGAGGTCCAAGTTCATCTTGAAAATCGAAGATGGCCGCCGGTAGCCGTTTTGAAAATTTAAATTTTGAATTACTCATCACAAGTATGTGTAAAACCTCGTCTTAATGTCGTTCTTTTGTTTGTGTGAGCGAGAAATCCATTTCTGGCATAATTTTCATGATTGGAGGTAAATTTCATAAGTTATGTGCAAGGTCAAGATACAAAAATATTGAGCGTAAAATGGCTGAAATAGTTTTATACACATTGAGAAACAAATTATCAAATACCACCTTTCTATTTAGAAGTTTTGTTGACCTGTTTAGAATTTTAAAAAACTGGGTTTTTCGATCGAAAACAGTTTTTCGAATTATTGGACATTTAGCTTGTCGTATACGTATTTTATCTCAGAAAAGGGCCTATATAATGAAATTAAAGGAACTTTGATAAATTAATAATCAATTCCGCTATATTTAATTGATAGCTCTTATAGGTTATTTGTGATTGAAATCTGCTATCTCTTTAGTGTTATACAAATTGATGGTTATCATTAGTGTAATTGTCGTTCAAATTTTGATTTCAGTTCACAGGTGTGGCGACTTGATTCCATTAATCGTGAAGGATTACAATGGCTTCAAAGTATGGAAGAACAACTTTCCATAAAATTTAAGGTATTTTATAATGCATTTCATAATGTCAATCGTCCATTCATCAATATTTACATTGAAAAAGGAAAATTTAATACAAAGATACACAAGTATGCTTTAAAACAAATCATATGCATGGATTAAAAGGCAACTATGCTCAACTGTTGAGTACATGCAATGTTTATAGTGAAAGTTGAGTAAGGCTTGAACAAAACGGACGGTAAATTTTGCCCAATACTGCAAACAAAAAACAAAAACAAAAAACAAAAAAAAATTTTGCTCAACAAATGAGGATGTTCCTTTTTAAAATTCTTTTTCATTGCAAAAATCACAAGACAAAAATACCCAAAAAAATGCAAACCATAATTTTAGTGAATGAAATCTTATGAAATATGAATGTTCAGATTACATGCAAACATAGAATTATATAATGCGTTTATCCATTCTGAGAAGCTCTAAAATTATTTCATATCGAATATGACATTACTCGTTATATTTAAATATTTCCAATTTGCCCTAATTCTACAGTGTTTCAAATAATCCAGGAACTTTAGGATGCGTGTAGCCAGAAGGAAGAAATTAAGGAGCAACATAAAAAGTCCCCAAGTTTCTCCCTTGTGCTAATTGAGGAATAAGGGGAAAAGAGTCGGAGCATTCTGACCCTTTACCCCCAGTATGACCGTTATTTCCATATAGTTAAATCGTATATAGGGCAAAACAATATTTTTTAAAAAATCCTTATGACATGACACAAACGATGGTATACATTTGACCACAAATGGAACAATTTACAATGTACAAACTTTACCCCTCCCCCTTATTCCTCAGCACAAGGGGGAAAACCTGGGTATGTTGGTATGTTGCTTCGCACAACATCAGGAAACTATCCTGAAAATTCAGCTATTGCTTTCTGGGTGTTTTTTTCATTTATCTTGGACTAAAATGAGATCTTTACTGAATATAAACATTTTTTAAACATATTTTCAATTTGAGTTTTTTATATTAGAACACAACTTGGTTTACTGATTTCGCTTTGTTCGCACAAAATAATGAAACAAAATCAAACAATCGAAAAAACAAAACCAAAACAGTGGTAAACTATAAAATTACTCGTGATCAAATTTTAATACGACGATGGCGATAATGATAGACTGTCGCCCAGTCTCGGCTCTGTCTCTGGATTTGGAGCGCTCTTGGTTAAAATATAATAAGTAAAACCTTCAGACTTTCAGCTTGCCACCCCATGGATAGCTCTGAACATGCCGGTGTAATAGTCAGGCAGGTATCATAGTCCGTGCTCTATAGACAACGGAATAAAGCGTGAAACTAATGTTGCGTGAAGAGTCAACTGAATCGATTGCCCTATAGACCAGTTAACAGCAATGTTTGTAAACATGTTAGGGCCTGGTATCTTGAAATAAGTCGGCCTGACTGTTACACATTGGGCAATTGTATATGTTAGAGCTTTAATACTATGGGCCATAACGATTCGCAGGAATGGATTCGCAGGCAACAAAAGAAGTGACGTAGGATGTTAACTGGTCTATTGTTCACCATTGTTCCCAGACTGTCAGCCCGGAGGACTATATCTCCTGCCACACGGTGACCGGTCCTAATACCGCGCCCTTTATTATACCAACCAACTTGTCCACAAAACGTGAATGAATTGCACAGGGCTCCTGGAATTCACACTAACCGGGAGTAGCCCGCCGACAGGCATGGTTTGAGGAGTCTAGTGTAATTTCGGTCGCTTAGCGCAATGATCCTATATTAGGGAAGATTGGACACTCCCCCTATTTTTGTGTAACGGAAGTGGATGTTCATGGGGAAGGGCGCTCCAAGCGTCAGGTAGGTAAAATACGAAAACATCTCGTATAGCATACGTGCAGAAGCAATGGCGAGTAGATCGAAAGTCTAGTGTTCAGCTGTTAATTGCTCAAATAAACCCCAAATCTTCATTTCTTTCGATTCCCTAAAACAAACAGAAGTTTAAAAAATGTAATATTAGTAAATTTGCTTGAACAAATGAACTGTTTGTGATTGAAAGTGAGTGCACATTGTCAGTGTAGACGGACCGAAGCACTGTACCGTACTGCCCTACATTGTGTTGACGGTTCACTTCTTAACTTTCAGACTCATTGACTCTTGTAGGTGATGGTAGACTTTTTTTCATGAAATATGATGGACAAATTTAATAAGCGTGTGAGGTAATGATTGATTGAATGATATGTTTGGTTGTGACTTGTGCAGTA
>JAMKCH010025194.1:0-76247 GCA_023653785.1 Ophioderma brevispina
ATTAAAAAGCATATATACACATGTAGAGTGAATCCACTGATCAGTTGTTTTCTATATCGAATTGGCTTGGGAAACATCTGTTTTGGTGGGAAGCGATATGGCAAGGGTTCCGCGCTTTGAGCGAGAGGGGGGGTTATCCCCTCACCCACCCCAGAAAGCTTGACGACGAACTCGGTATGGACCTTTATGCTTAAATGCTGCTCCAGAGATTTTCGATTGAGGACGCACGCATTTCAAACAAATCATGTTTTGTGAATATACTAATGATTGCCAATACTAATCACTGTGTGAAATAACGAAGCTTCAAATCGAAGTCGTTTCATATAGAAAAAATCAACAACTTTATTATTAAAATTCAGGATCCGGAAATTTGTTATACACGGTATACTATGGCACTGTTATACCAGTCATAAATTGTTTACGAATGAAAACGAAACGAAAAATCGAGATTCATTCTCCAACTTTGAATTAAAGCATTTTAGGTAACTATCTTTAGTTTAGATGACTATTTTTAATTCCTACACCAAAAAATTATATCTCGAAATCTCTGCGAATCAGCTTTGTAATTTAAACAAAACTTAACCCTATTCAACTATATTGTACTTCTTTAAAAATGCATATACTTATGATACCACTTACAAATTTCAACTTGTTTCTATTTCAAATGCATGGGGAAAAAAATGTTGTTTTGGAAAGTAAAATATTGCAAGGGTTTGCGCTTCGCGCGGGAGGGGGAACCCACTCCCCGCCACCCACCCTGGACAGATTGATATACGAAACTCTGCATGAACACTTTCTGTTAAATTCAACCAAAACGTAACCCATCGACTATAATTTCTTTTTAAAAATGCTAATCATAACTATAATTAATGTGACCCAATTTATAAATTTCCAAGTTGTTTATATCAAAATGCAGGGGGAAAAATGTGTTTTGGAAAGGACATATTGCAAGGGTTCTGCGCTTCGGTTTTTTTTCACGCGGGGGGGGACCACCCCTCCCCTACCCACACTCCCACCCGTTACAGCTTGATCTACGAACTCTGACCTGAACACTTCTGTCTGAATTCAAACAAAGACACCAATTACAATATTAACACCAAAATTTTACTTTTTAAAAATGTTGTTGGATCGTACTTATCAGCAATATTTCAAATTGATTTCCATCAAATTTGCTATGGGAAAATGTTTTTGGAAAGTGAAAGATTGCAAGGGTTCCGCGCTTTGCGCGGGAGGGGAGACCCCCATCCCAGCCACCCACCCCCAGACGACTGGATATACGAACTCTCCTATGAACACTTTATGAAATTTACAACCCAAAACTTAAGCCCATCAACTATATGACTATGGTAAACAGGCTAATCATACCTATTAATTTAAGTGAACCATTTATAAGATTTCAATTGTTTCGGTTCAATGCATGGGGAAAATTGTTTGTTGTTTTGGAAAGTAAAAGGGCAGGAGTTCTGCGCTTCGCGCGGGAGGGGAAACCCCCTCCCGCACCCACTCCCCCGTACAGCTTGAATACGAACTATACATGAACAATTCATGCTTAATTCAAACAAGACTTGGAACTTACCATCAAACTATATTTTACTTTTAATAAATGTTGGATCGTACTACAGCAATATCTTCAAATGTTTCCAATCAATTTGGCACGGGGAAAATGTTTTTTTGGAAATGTGAACATTGCAAGGATTCCGCACTTCGCGTGGAGGGGAGACCCCCTCCGCAACCCACCCCTGACAGCTTGATATTATACGAACTCTCCATGAACACTTGAGTGAAATTTAAAACAAATTAACCCAATCAACTAGTGATGGTACTATATGGGTAAACATGCTAATATACCAATAATTTAAGTGAACCACTGTATAAATTCAAATTGGTTAGTCAAATGCATGGGGAGGAGGAAAATGGGTTTTGGAAAGCAATATTGCAAGGGTTTCATGCGCTTCGCGCGGGAGGGGGACCCCCTCCCGAACCCACCCCCGGACAGCTTGCTATACGAACTCTCCAGAACACTTTATGCTTAATCAAACCCAAACTTAACCTGTCAACTATAGTTGTACTAATTAAAAATGATCACCTAAAGCATTATAAATGAAACCCATTCAGACACTTGCATGGGAAAATGTGTTTGGAATAAAATTGCAAAGGTTCTGCGCACACCCCCCTCCCTGCAGCACGTCCTGCTCCTTATGCCACTTGCAAGGCGTGCCCATGACTATTACCTAAACCCGGCCTCCCCAATATCGTGCAGGGGCCTAACATCAAAAATCAGACAAATGTCACCCCGCCACCAAAAAAAATAAAAAAATTAAAAAATATGCAAAAAAAAATCCAGCCTATGACTTGAAGAAAAAAAACAACCTGCCTCCAAAAACCAACGCACAAAAAAACCTTGCCCTCACCCACCTTCCAACCCCCCCCCCCCCTTTCGAAGTCTAATGGTGCGTCCCTTCGACGCCGATAGAGCTGTCTCGAGCATTTGTTAGGACGCTTGGTCCCAGCTACACATTCTTTTGTCTTACACGTTACTTGACTCTTATCTCGTTCATATCAAACTTCACCGTGCCTGGTTGAACTGTTTACGTCCACTGTTAATTTGTGCATACAGTTATAACTTATTACTTCGAAGTCCTGATCAATTGTCCTGAAACAATGACCTCTTACCGCGCACTTAGATATGTGATATGAAATATTTCCCCTCAACTACAGTGGGAAAGGTTTGATTGCCCCACGATAAAACATGAGAGCTTCCGCGCTTCGCGCGGCAAGGAGGTATCCCCCCTCCCGCGTCGCTACGCGGCGCCTGTGGCTTCTACGCAGCCATTGCATCCAAGCAAAAATATAAAATTATCTTGGCACCCCCCCTCCAGTGAGGTATGGAGCCGCCCCTGCTTGGATACACACTTTATTCCGTTCATGCAGTGTTATGTTATGCATGACGAATAAATATACACCATGGGCGTTTTTGTTTCGCAAAATACACTACGCCTTTTCACTCTGCTCTGTAAGGATTCTAAAACATCAAACTGAGGGAATGTTTACAGTGCACTCCACACAAATCTACCTATAGGCCAATCAAATTATAACAAGTCTTGACTTAAAGGTCACGAGAGAGTTAAAAAAATGTCCCTAAAAATGTGAAAATTCTGATTTGTGCACGTGTTCGTTCGTTCGTTCGTGCCAGTCCAAATCACGTGGAAGATCTTCTTTAACCAGCTGATAGTTTTCATCAATCCAGGTTGATATGGCCTGGAATCCTCTTGGGGACTTTTATACTCACAGTCCATCTATGATGTTGGCTAATGGTTTGTGGCTCTCCACAATCGCAGTTTGGTGAAAGTTTGGTGAAAGTTCCACTAATCTTGTGAAGGAAGTTCTTTTGTACGCCCCAACGCCAATTCTTAGTCTGTTGAGGTTGACCCTGCTTTCCCTGTCAAGGTCACAGCCTGGGCTTGACTAGAGTGGTCTGTCCACCAACTGCTTTTAGGTTCAAAGTAGTGGAGGACCATTGCTCGACCATCTGTCATGACCAGGATGATCGATACGTGATACTGTGACTGCATGCAGTATCATGGATTGGGTAGCAAGTGATTCCCGTGGAGTTCTCTGATCCTCAAAGGGTGTTGGTGGTGGGTTTAGGCTATCCAGGTTCATCACATTTCTTGGCGAGCTTGATCGTCTTAAGGTTCCTCCTAAGGTTTGAAGGAGCTTTGCCAGACAGGATTGGAAGATATTCTACAGCGTCGCCAAAGTGCAACCACTAACAAGTCTCTTGCATCATTCAGAACGAGATCAATCTTGTGTGAATGTACCCTGTGACTCCATACTGGTGCAGCGTACATTCAGCGGTGTTATCCATGGCAAACATGATGTATGTAAGGTGTCAAAGGATGCACCCCATCCAGTTCGTGCGAGGCCTTTCTGCGGAGGTTGACACGATACTGCGTCTTGGCAGTGAATGCCTTGGTGTGTTGATTAATGTCCGGCTGCTGGTCCATTGTGAAGCCACAGTACTTCGGTGTGGGTCATTGACAGTTTTTCTCCATCTAGAGTGATGCACTGGTGTACAGCCTTCCTATCAAAAATATCCCCATCTGAAAGGATTAAGCTGAGACATTTTTATCTTTTTGGTACAAAAATTTGTGGAAGTTTCTAATTCCTATAAGAGCAAATAGGAAATTCAGCCTTTGTTTTTCTATTGAAATATAATCATTATACAAATTCACCTTTTGTTTCATTTCAAGCTATTCGTGTAGCCAATAAAAGGTAGGGAATCTCTTGTGATTGTGTCTAAGATATGAATCACTATATATCACAGGAAAAGTTGGATGAATTGAGTTCTCTTGTTGCACCATTTTACCCAAAATGAATTTTACAAAAGTATAAATTCTTCAAAATTGTTGAAGGGAAAAAATCCTTAAGAAACAACATCAAAAATTAAAGCAATAACAGCACATGTTTTGAAGAGCACCACCCAATTTTCAAAATTTGCCACAGTTGTGTTGTTAATTGTCTATTTATTAAACTATACTTGCGAATGGCACTGCTCAAAGGTGTTACTTTTCATAAACAAAAGCGATTCTGCAATAGAATCGGGATTCCCCCCGTTGTTGTATTTAAATGCGGACACTGGAAATGCACAAATTTCAGTCCGTCCGTGTGAAAAAATAGTGCCAACCCACGAAAATGACCTCTTAACTGGAATGCATGAGAACCAACGGAAGAGCAAGCAACTATGGATTAGAGTAGAAAATGTACATGTATTTCACAGCTATTTAATATTGGAGGATGTTTCCAGCCAGACGTTGAATTATTATTTGCATCCCGATAATAATATTGTCTAATTTACCCAAATGTCTTCTTTTTGCGATACATAGGACATTCACAGGTATAAGTTTACCAGGAGAGATTTGATTGACGCTTCCCTTTTTTAAAATACTTCATTTGGTGGAATTATGAATGGATTATGAATTAGGTGAGGTTGCCGAGCCCAGTATTTGAAAGTTTTTTTCTGGTGGAATAACATGATGAGTCCATAAAGGCACTGCCATACAATTTCTTTTATCACAAAATAATGAGATCTACTATAAAATTAGCTGCCAACCCAATATTTGGAATTATATTAGATGGGTCATTGAAGCATATCCATGTTTCAATGGACTGTTTTAGTGCTGAAAATAATGTGACAGAGAACTGCATATTAACATCTGCTCGTGTGCAAGCTTTAATATTACGACCAATGGAATACACATCTAGTTGAAGGCAATTCTGAAATGAAATATGAATGTTGTTTGGTACAATTTTCTCTTGCAAAACCAAGCTAAAATTTGAATATTAGTGACAGTCAGATACATGTGACATCATGGTATTAATCCACCTTTCAACTGGCATAGGTATATTGTTTTGTTAAGCAACATGCAATCCCACACCAGCAACTGGCATTGCAAAATCCATTGTGCTATTATTAGTGCTAAACATGCAACATTTTTAGACCCGTCAGACACAGTGAATATTTGGAATTGAAATATTTGCATAGGTTATATATAGGTAGTTAGTATTGCACTTTCCAAATAAAACCACATTCAACTGGCACCAAAAGCAAATGCTATGGTGTGGGGAAAGATTATTGGCCATACCTGCAAAATAGAATAGGAGAGAAAAAAAGGAATATGATTGCTAACATAGAATGAAATCAGAAGAAAGGACAATTGGAGGCAATATTTGGTCAACTTAGATCTCAGGGGAATTTGTATATTTCAAATGATGGCTACTTTCCCCCCATATCAAATGTTCAATTTTTAAATTGGGGATTTTTTTGTTTTAAAAAATTTATCAAAAAGGAAAAAAATGTGTGGTTTCTAAACATAAACATAATTTATTCTTTCCACAAAATAGATACACTAAGCATCACATAAAATAAATTATTGTATGAAATACAAAATGCTGTGGAAGAGTACTGGGAAAAAATAAGCCAAGAGGGACTGTCAAGTCCAGACTCTGTTTCAAGGTGTCATAATTTGATATACCTATTTTGAAGATTTAAAAGAATGGATTGTTTTTTGATTTTTACATGAGGTGGTTATGTGGGTCCACAGTTTTTGTAACACAAAGGTAACAATTAGAGTTTTCACCCAAATTTTAATTTTTAAGATTTGGTATTCAAAATCTGCTGCATGTCTGTTGCATAAGATGATTTTTATCATCAACTGTCAAATACCATGTATTAAAAAATGTTTCAACAGAAGGACGTGTACGCAATTTTTTTTAGTGTGTGGAATTTTTTTAAAAGTGACCTTAAACCACACCCCCCCCCCCCCCCCCCCCCCCCCCCCCCCCCACACACACACACACCCTAAAATTGTCCTTTTAGACTTTTAATTTCTCATCACCAAAAATAGACTTTCGGTCCAAATTTTCTCTACATTTTGGACATTTTATCAAAAATAATAAGCAAAGGAGTTGGACATTGTCCTTTTTGTGGGGAGGAATTTGGGGGTGTGAGCACACCCCTTGCACCCCACCCCCAAATTTAAAAGGCCATGGTTCAAAGGTAACTTGATTCACCTGATTCTCGCAACAAATAAAAACATGAAACAAATATATAAACTTACGGATCTGCTCCAGAACCTTGACCTGAAGGATCTTGGGTGAAATGGTTTACAGTGACATCCCCAGGGCATAAAATAACTCCATTCTTAGATAGGAAGAAATTTTTTTTAAACTCATCTAAACAAAAAAGAAAATGGTACATGAGGACAATGATCATTAGGTTTTTTAAGTTTGAACCATGCCATGGCCGACATGTTGTGTTCTGGGCAAGACACTTTATCTCAGTTGTGTCTCACTTCACCCAGGCCAGGTGTAAATGGGAAGCTGTATAGAGATAGTAATACTGGTAGCGCAGTTATTGGCTGCCGAAATTTTTAATATGTGAAAAATGTGATCTATCCTAGTGACAGCGGAATAAATGGAATGGAATAAATGTTAAAAGCACTTGGAGACTTAATTGTTATTTAAGCGTATATAAATACTTGAATATTAATTTTTTAATGTTCATCTTTGTTTAAGTTTTAAACACTAACATCATATTTTATAGCCAGAAACTTGATGCAATTAGAAAGCACTGGATAAATACCCGGGGGGGGTGGGGGGGGGGGGGCTTGGGGGCTAAGCCCCCCCTCAAAGTTCTCAAGGAAAAAGAGGAAGGAGAAAGAGGAGGGAGAAAAAAGAGGAAAAGAGAAGGAGAACAAAGAGAAAAGAGAGAGGAACATGGTACATTATTTGCCTTTTCATGCAATGCGGATCATCAAAAAGTGTCGGAAGAAGTACGCAAGAAAGAAAGGATCCGTGTTCAGGTATGTGATAAACCTAAAAACCTCAGGAGGCTTCCGGGGTCTGCCCCCGGCGGGCCACTGGACCCCACCCGTTAGTCGCTCCACTCGATGGTTTCGAAAATCTTTAGTTCCAGCCCCCATCAATACAACTATTTCGGGGGCACGCCTATGAAATTTAAAAATACCCTACATATGTTTCTCAAAAATGAAAACACTATTAAGACTTGAAAATGAAGCAGGGGCATGGATGTTTTATCTATAATTTCCTGCAAAAATGCAATAAGGATTTCTCTGTTAAAGTTGAATAGTGAAATGGATGAGTCAACATTCCTTTATCATTCCAGGCCAACACCAAAAAAACACATCATAATACATAAAAATACAACAATCAAGGAAATAATGAGAGCAGTGGTTGTATGTGTAACCAGACCTTTGCAAATGGGGGGGCCGGAAGGGTGCCAAGGCTTTTTTTTTGAGGGGGCAAAAATTTGGGTCTCCATAGACACTGCTACAAAAAGTCATTCATTTGGGGGGGAGGACTGATGAAGGGGGGCATGGGTTCTGTTTGGGGGGGCTTGCACCCCCCCCGGCCACCGCTTGTTACGCCACTGGACCGAGCAGTAGAAATCCAGCCTGTTCTATGAATAGTGGCAATGCCTGTGACAAGGTACCTCTGGATACCAGGCCCATCCTCTCCCTCCCCCTTTTCTGAACCCCCTAACCATGTTTTACCAAACACTGTTGTGTTAACTGGGTCTTAGAATATTCCCGAAAAATCCCTGGAATTTGACACTATGCTTGTAAAAGGCACTCACGCACAAGATCCATGGAGCAACAGTGCTATTTTGCACGGGGTGCTTCATCGAAATAGACCATGGGCCCCTATATTGTGATGGAATATCAAGTTGTTGAATTACATGTGAGTTTAATTACCAACATCAGACACATAAGTCAATGGAGGCTAAAGTAAATTTTAGAGTTGTTGTAGTTTTTTTATTTATGATTGCCTTACCTTGTAATGCCCTTCGCAGATTAAGAAAAATAGAAAATAATCATGATTTCACCATGAACGTCTCATTCCTGGAAGAGAACATATTCAAAATTCAAAAAACACCAGGGGTATAGATACGCACTGGTCAGTCGGCGGGTCGGCCATGACCGGTACTTGCTCCCACAGACCGGCACAAAGGTATTGTGAACAAAAACAATTACCACAGAAATTGGCAAAATAAACATTTTTAAGATTTACAACCAGCACTCGAAGTAGCAGCTATAAACCCGCATAACACCCATTATAAATATCAAAACTGTGTCAAGTCCCCTTGTGCACATTGGCATTACTCCAGCGTGATCCCGTACTCATTACAAGTAAAAAAAAAACTGGTTTAATAGGTGTAACGAGGTAGAAGTACGACGTTAGTGTCAATAGACCTGACAGGGGAATTCCTCTTTAGCTCTTTCACTGCGAGCTCGACTTGAGCGAGGAGTCCCGGGTTCGAATCCCGGTCTCGGCAGGGGGGGGGCCGAGAAAATAGTCGCTGGTTATCCTCGGTGAGTAGTATTTAGAAGTTTAAGAGTTAAAGTCCGTTGACAAATTTGGTGCCAGCGGTGGGATCGAAAGACTGCAGTTAGTTGCAGTTACGTACCTTGTATCAAAGGACGGGAGGCAGGCGTTTATAGGACCGGGACGTGCCTTGTTAAGGACGGGGGGTAATGCACGAGGTATAAGTACGGTAGTGTCAAATAGACCTAACAGGGAATTCCTCTAGCTAGAGTACGGCACGCTTGACTTGAGACGGAGGGGTCCCGGGTTCGATACCGGTTTGGCGGGGGATGAGAAATAAAGAAGTCGCTGGTATATTACCTTTCGGTAAGTACATTAGATGGTTTGTGACGTCAAGAGTTCGTGACAATAGCACTGCAAGACTGGTTCACATGCATGGCCATGTATAAAACAACCTTCTTACACAGGTACAGATGCATTTCAGGCTGAATTTTGCTCTAGATTGTTTGTATAAGTAGGGACCTCAATTGTTTCATAAACTGAAGGTATATGAGTAACATTGTTTAGGATCTTGGGCTAAAGTTACCTCACTGCAGTCAAAGAATTGATGGTGAGATTGGAGTTATAAGGATTGTCAGCAGTAATGACATTTTGTACATTTTACAAATAGTCATGTATGCATTAAAAACACACACCAAACCTATAACCATAAAATCTGTGGGACGTTATTCAAATTAAAATCCTGGTGGGACCATGTCCATTAAAAAAAAAAAGCACGAAAATAAATGTGAAACAATTCTATGGGGAGTCAACTCACAACTTATGACTCCGTCCTCCCCAAGGTTCCCATGGATGAAAGTGACATGTGATTCTCTTCATTCTCTTGAGACCCTATCACAAACAATTTATAAGTTTATTTATTGACAATTTAGAGGATAAGACCCTTAGAAGTATAACCAATGGTGATTTAATCACTGTACTAGGGGTAATCCCTCAAAAAATTGACCAGGACGGCTGGGACATGCTGTTGATGTACAGTAACATTTTGTACATGGGACCGATGGTTTAACGAGATTTGGAGGAGGATTTACCAGAAAGAAGCGCCCCTCCAATTTTTTTGGAACCAGGGTTTTTTTTTTTGCATATTTGGAATGCTTTCCAAGTTATTAGATCACACGTGAAGGAATAAGCGATATGCCGTCATTTATGTCATAATATGATGATTTCGTCACTTCTGTCATGCATACAGAAAGTCAAGCACGGTGTTCAATGGGGACAGTTACGAAGGTCAGGCAAGTTCAAAACAAGGTTTGCTGGTTTTCTTTTGTACTTGTTGTACAATAATATAAACCTTCAAAAGAACTTTTGTGTAGGTGGGCTACAAGCGATCCTGTGCAATTTGAGAGAAACGTTTATCCTAAAAAAAATCTCCTCATGGCACTTTAAGGGTGTAAGTCAGGAAGGAAATTCAAAGGAACATTATGGTTCCAACAGATATAAAAGTATACATATTTGAGAAGGAGGAGGAAATGGACTCAAGGAATTCCAAATATGATATTTTCCCAAAAAAAACACGTATTGAGAAACTCATAAAAAATGTTGGATTTTCACTCATTTTTTTTTTTGGTGGTTCCCTATAAAAAGATATAGAAAAGAAAGGTTATAGAAATGTGCCTTGTTCATTTTGTATTCCAGAGTCTAGTTCTTAGGGTCGGTATTTCCCCTTTTTTCAAATTCTGCACTATTTTCTAATTATTTGTTGCCAAAAAAGTGCAAAAAATAGCACTGGTTCAAATTTGGAACAACGTCAAGGATTGTTCAAAGGTGACATAAATCGTGATTTAACAAAAAATTAAAAAACTTAAAAAATACCGAAAGACATTAATTAAAAGCTCTAGGACGACTTTCCGCTCACCAAACTCTGAAAAAAATATATAAACGTTTAAAAAAAAAAAAATCACAAATTATGCCGAAGTGAACACAGAGAAAATCGCCATTTTGGCCAAATATTGTCCCGTTCGCTACAAAATATATACCTTATTCCTAAAAGACCACAAGCGTTTAATCTCTTATTCTTCACACGCTTCTGCACCCAGGCAACTAATTATACTAGTTCTTATGATCAAAATGCACAATTTATGAGGATCAAATCGTGAATATAAAATCCCATTCTTGTTTGCAAAAGCAACTCACGTGGGCAACATTTTACAATTACATAAAGTTACCATGGGTATGCGTCTTCGAATCGATGCATCAAAGGCGTTTTCTTTTGATACACTTATTATGCAAATTTTGCTGGCGGTTGCGAAGACACAGGTGTAGTGCGGAATAGCGAAATTACCGCCCCTTGCAGTTTAGTTCAGCCCATGTGATTGTTTTGGTTTTTTAAAAATGTTTTACTTTTTTTATTTATTTCTTTAACTTTACAAAAATATGAGGAAAAAAATAAATTATATTATAAGGATTCTGTTAAAATATATGGAAAGATAACATGTTAATGCCATTATGTCCCCTTCAAAGGATGGGATAGTCTCATGGTTCATGGCAAAAACCCCAAAAATGCAGAATTTAAGTCAGTGAATTTGCTATATGTGCACAGAACTGTAGTCATTAATTTTATTCAAGGTCATATCTTATTGTACTCTTATTTGGAAAGAAATACATTTAGAGCCTAAATTTCATAACAATAAAATAGGTTCTCATTTGTGATTTAGACTGATTCAGCCAGGAGGGCAATTCCATTAGTCATGGTCAACGGTAACAATATGACTGTGGATTATTGTAAATGGTGTATGAAGTGGTTGCAGGACTGGAAAATTGCCAAATGAATGAAATTTGTCCAGGGTTATTGAAGGACAAAAATTGCTTGATGGAATTGGTCTGTGGCATGTGAATGCAAATACAATCTTCATTAAAAATAGCAAAGGCTGATGACAAAACTGACAAGCTCTTGGAGTTCAGAATATATACTGCTTTAGGTATAATGTACCAATTAAATCTCAGGAATATTCCCTCCTTATCACTTTACAAAATTCACTTACAATGAGAGCCGTCTCTTTACGAGTGTTTTATTTTTTTTAATAATGCTGAGTTTTCCATTACCGCCTCTTTGAATTGCACCCAAAACCTCATGTAAGTGCTAATGGACAACAGTGGATATGCTGAAGCCTTTGTTATTGGGGCAATGCAAGGTAAGGTTTATCTGCAAAAGAAAAAATGGCAGTATGTATCATAGCTGCAAATACTGCATTCCTTTTGCAAGTTAGTAGAATATAAATACCATTACTCTTACTTTTTTAGCCTATTTCAAAGATCTTTTCCATAGTGAATTAATCATAACCCTAAGACACCCGAATCTCACAAAATCACCACAGCCTGAGCACTGAGTGAAGAAAAGGAAAAATGCATTAAGTCCCAGGATGTATGTAGTGATGACACATAACAAAACAAGACTCATATGGGCACAAAATTGATGGCCGAAGCCACGACACCATCCATAGCATGGTATATCGGGTACATGGGACTGGGGACCGAAGGGCCCGGGTTTGAGTCCCACCTGAATTTGCGCCTTTTCGTCTTCCCTCTTCCCTCTTCCTTCAGTCCCTCCCCGAGAGAAAGGCTAGAATCTAGAAACTGATGTGGGGGTTAGGGTTAAAGGCACAGTCGACATAGTTAACTGTAAAGTTGTTTCTCATCCACTATGAGCTGATTGGAGAGCCATAATACTTCGTAGTAAAAAGTTTTAAATCGGTTTTGACCCCATTAACGGGGGTGGCAGGATTCACCTCACCAACATAGAGCAATATTGCTGTGTGATCCACACCACGGTGTGAAGATTTTTTTTGTACTTAGCAAAAGATATGACCCCCCCCCCGGACCTGACCTTCTGACGTCAATGGTGGATGGCCGGCAATAAGCTCTCCAGAGGCTGACGCCCTTTGTGTAGATCTTCTTTTAGTTCTAACAGGGGTAACCAGCTACCTCCTCATAGGGATTCTCCCATTAGTAACCTGAGATGGGGTTGACGGTTTAGTTGCCGACAACTTGGCCCTGGGGCAGGTAGTACTGGTACAGGATACCATAGACGCCCTCAAAGAAATGGAGGGGTCCCCCTATAGTAGTGAGAGGAACAATGTAGACTGAATTCAATTAATTCAGGAAAAAAAAATGAGATAGGAGGCCCGACCGAATGTGTAGTGACTATCTGAGAAGGGGTGGACACTATTTTAAGAGCAAATTTATTAGATCACACGTGAAGTGATTTAGCCGAATTGACCGTCTTTCATGTACTAATATGATGATTTAGTCACTTCTGTCATGCACTACAGAAAGTCAAAGTCAACGGTGTCAATTTTGGGGACAGTTACGATAGTCAGGCAGTTCAAAACGGTTTGCGTTTTCTTTTGTCTTGTTTGTCTCAATAAACCTTCGAAACGTTCTTGGTAGGTGGTCTACATCGATCCTTGCAATTTTGGAGAGAAATTTCGTATCCTAAAACAAATCTCCTCAAATGTCACTTAGGGGTGTTAAGTCAGGAATTCAAAGGCATTTTGTTCCACCATATATAAAAATTATACATATTTGAAAAGGAATGACTCCAGGAATTCAAATATATATTTTTCCCAAAAATACGTATGAAAAATCCTAAAAAATGTTTGATTTTCACTCATTTTTTTTGGTTCCCTATAAAAAGCTATAGAAATGTATAGAAATGTGCCTTGTTCATTTTTGTATTCCAGAGTATGTTTCTAGGTCGGTATTTCCCCCTTTTTTCAAATTCTGCACTATTTTCTAATTATTTGCCAAAAGGCCAAAATCTGCAGTTTCATTTGGACAAAACCGTCAAATTGTCAAAGGGTTGACTAAAACTCAACGTGAATTTTTACAAAAAATTAAAAAAAAAACTAAAAATCCCGACCCTAGATTTTGATATGCCCCATACTACATTTCATTCTTACCTGGATTGCTGATATGGATTTCTGTAATGGGAACCAAAAATCCAACAAATTATCGCCGCAGTGAACAACAGAGAAAATCGCCATTTGTTCAAATATTGTCCCGTTTCGCTACAAATATATCACCTTATCCAAACACAGCGTTTCATCCTTGATTCTTCACACTGCGTTCTGCCCAAGGTCAAATTACTCTCATCTAGATTCTAGGACAAATTCAACAATTTAGAGAGCTCAATCTTGAAATTAAAATCCCCTCTGTTTGCAAAGCACCTCACTGCATGACCATTTTCCATTACATACAATTTACCATCGGAATGTCATCGAATCGATGCAGCAAGGCGTTTCTGATCACTTATTACTTGCACTTTTGCTTGCGCGGGCGAATAAGCACGACGTTTATTGCCGTAATACGCGAAATTACCCGCCCCTTTTGCAGTTCAACCCATGTGATTGTTTTTGGTTAAAAATGCTAACATAGTCCAGCAAATGAACAAAAAAATATGAGGAACAAAAAATATATATAGATTCTTTTAAAATATATGGAAGAAAATGTTAATGGCCATTTATGTCCCCTCCAAGGATGGGATATTCTCAGTGGTCATTTCAAAAACCCAAAATGCAGACATTTAAGTCATGAATTGCTATATTGTGCACGAACTGTAGTCATTTCATTTTATCAAGTCAGCTTATTGTACTCTATATTTGAAAAATACATTTAGAGGCCTAATTTCATAACAATAAAAATATTTCTTCATTTGTGATTTAGACCTGATTCATCCCAGGAGCAATTATTCCATGGTCAAAGGTAACAATATGAAAACTGTGGATCATGTAAATGGTGTACTGAAGTGTTTTGCAGGCCTGTAAAATTGCCAAATGAAATTTGTCAGTGGTATTGAAGACAAAAATTGCTTGATGGGAATTGGTCTGTGGGCATTGTGAATGCAATAAATATTCTAAATAGCAAGCTGGATGACAAATGACAGCTCTTGGAGTTCAGATATACTGCTTTAGGTATAATTGTACCAATTAAATTCTCAGAGATCCATCCTTATACTTTACAAAATTCACTTTACCAATGAGAGCCAGTCTCATTTACGAGTGTTTATTTTTTTTACATTACTGCTGAGTTTCTCCATTACCTCTCTTTGAATTGCATGCCCAAACCCTCATGTACGTGCCATGGAAACAGTTGGATATGCTGGAAGCATGTGTATGGGGTCAATTCCAGGTCAGGTAGCTGCCAAAGACCAAAAAAGGCAGAACATCTTGTATAGTGCTGCAAATACTGCATTTCCTTTGAATATTAGAATATTAAATACCATTACTTCTTACTTTTTTAGCCTATTTCAATATCATTTTCCATAGGGAAATCATAACCCAAGACACCGAATTCACACACAGCCAACAGCCTAGCACGGTGAGAAAAATGCACTACGTCCAGGATCTGTAGTGATGAACTCATTCAAACCAAGACTCATATGGCACAAAATTGCTGGCCCGAGCCACGACCACCATCATAGCATGGTATCTCGGGTCATGGGACGGGCCCGAAGGGCCCTGGGTTTGAGTTCCCACCTGAATTTGCGCCTTTTCGTCTTCCCCTCTTCCCTCATTCCTTCAGTCCCTCCCAGAGAGAAGGATAGAAACCGGCATGTGGGGTTGGGTTAAAGGGCACATGTAGACATAGTTAACTGTAAAGTTGTTTTTTTTAATTTTTCTTTTTTTATTAAGTAAAATAATTTAGTAGTAAAAAGTTTTAAATCGTTTGACACATTAACGGGGGTGGCCGGATTCACCTCACACCTAGAGCAAATTGCTGTGTGAAGATTTTTGTAGCAAAAGATAATTGAACGGATGCCTTCCTGACGTCAATGTGGATGGCCGCCATAAGCTCTCCAAGCTGACGCCCTTGTAGATCTTCTTTTTAGTTCTAACATGGTAACCAGCTAACCTCCTCCTCGGATTTCTTAGTAACCTCGATGGGTTGACGGTTTAGTTGCCGACAACTCCGGCCCTGGGGCAGGTATACTGGTTCCCCCAGGATAACCAGTAGCCGGCCCTCAAAGAAATGAGGGTGTATAGTAGTGACGAGGATAGACAAGTAGACTGAGATTCCAATTAATTCATGAAAAAAAATGAGATAGGAGGCCGAATAGGTATGACTATTTGAGAAGGGGGACAACATTTAAGAGCAAATTGCACATAGGTCATTAAGGCACGAGCCAAACAGACAGAGTGTATACGAAGTCAATACACTAAAACAGCAGGCATGATGAAAAGTTCTGCATGAACAACTTTACATTATACAGGTGATACAGCATGGCAAGAATTCATGCACATAGCGAAGACTAACTTCCCCACGAAAACAAATTTATTTGCTATTTTAATACTGTGTATGTAAATTTAGAGTATACATACATGCGTACACCAGATAATTTTGATTCCGGGGGAAAACGGGAGATTAGAAGCCGCAAGGTAATGACTATTTGAGAAGGGGGACGTTGGAGGAAGAAGCAAATACACATTGATCATAGGTCACGAGCGAGTGAGAAGGTGTATATAAGGAAGTCCATTACCACTAAAACGGCATCAAAATTCATGCACATAGCAAAGTCATAAACACCACAAAAAACACAAAAATACTGGTTGCGGTGCGCATCACATTTTATAGAGCAGTGATTACGTGTACATATTATAGGATTCATGCTAAATAATATATATCAGTCATACTACTATATAGCAATTATTTGCTATTTTGCATAGGTCATATAACAAACAAGCTAACACAGGTGTACACTAAAAGGCGAATTTCAATTAATTCAAGGGGGAAAATAGATAGGAGGCCGAATAGTGTTAATTACTACTAGAGAAGGGGAAATTATTTTACGAGTGCAAAGGGCATACATAGGGTCCTTCAGCCACGAGCAAACAGCATTATATAAGTCGTCATTACACTGAAACAGCATTCATGAAAAGACTAAACATACGCTTATTTGCTCATATGGTATGTAATGTAACAGGCAGAGCATGTATACATGCATACATACAGGTCAATTAAATTCAGGGGAAAATAGGAGATGAGCCAATAGTGTACTGAACTTTTTGAGAGGGGCTGTTAAGGAAAAGCAAAATACACATTGGTCATATGTCACGGGCGAGCTAGAGACAAGCGGGTTGTAAGAGAAGTCATTACACTAAAACAGCAATAAGGTGGAAAATATGTATGAACATAAAATTATAGCATGATACATCTTAACAAAGGTAATCATGCCAATCATAGCAAAGTCATACCACAAAAAATACAATTTGCTGATTGGACGATGCATACACAGCAGATCATACCACACACATAAAGGGAAATTCACTTAAATCAAGGAAAAAATGAGAAAGGAGGCCGAATAGTGTAATGAATATTTGGGAGTGGAGACTGATGAAGAGCAAATGCAGTATAAGGGCAGTCATTACACTAAAATACCAGTCATATAGTGATAGGGTTATGTATGAACAAAAACACTGTGGCAGGTATACATGATGCAAGGAATGAATGCAACATAGTAAAGTCATAACAATAACACATACTATATGACTATTTAGCACTAAGACAACAAGCAGAACATATATACATGATATTATAAGTTAATTAAAAAAAAAAAATAATAAATAATAAGAAATAAAATGAGATAAGAGGGATGTATAGTGTAATTGACTATTTGAGAAGGGGGAGGGGGGAATTAATGAGAGCAAAAAGGCACACAGACTAAGACACGAACGCGACATAGAATGGTTATATAAGAAGTCATTACACTAAAACAGCAGTCATATGGTGATAAGCGTATGTATTGACCATTATAGTAGATGGTACATCATGCAAGGAACTTATGTAAACATTTTCTATTTGGAATATATTTAACACGCCGAGCAGAGGCATTTTACACGGGGGGGGAGGTAATTAAAAAATTCCAACACACGCATAAAGGTGAAATCTTCGATAATAATCAACGGCCTAATGGAAACGTCATTTCCAACATGAAATAGCTGGGGAGTTGGCCATGTACTTGTCTAGCTCTTCCATCAAGTTGCCTTCCATCAGTAGGCCTACAGGCAAGTTAAAGACACTATCAATTGTTCTCGAAAGATGCCTTATTACGTGCTTATGGAACTTATCACTTGCAGGGGGTGTTAAGATACCCATACTTGTTAAAGAAATGCACAAATATGATTTCTGATGATTGTTTAATTTTCTGCGGATTTAGCAAACACGATAGGGCCTTTAAGTTAGACGGTCATTTTGCGACGGTGCATATTTCATCATGAAAGGACATAAAATTGGCGATTCCAGTTCTGCCGTTAAATTACCATCAGGACGCATTTGAGCATTGTCGTTCAAGGTAGAGTTACTAGGAAATTACAAACACAACTGTGCACAAATTTCCAATTTTGAAAATGGGGGTGCTTCTTCAAAAATGTGCCATATTGCTTTAACCAAAGAAGATTTGTCATTAACGAAATTGAGAGGGAAAATCACGAAATTTGTGCAATATTTGTCTCCAAAAGTGGTAAATTGGGAAAACTGGGTGTGGCGTGATGAATGGTGCTGCTAGTAAAAGCTGAATGAAATCAATTGTTTACCTCAAATGAATGGCCTTGATTGCACATATCTGGAGGCTTCCATGTTTTAGGGTTATTCTCAAGCTAAAAGTTTGATTAAGAGTTGGTGCTACAAGTGTCTGGGGATATCATCCATGCAGTAATCTTTGAACATGCGTATGGGCAAGCAAGTCCTGAACCTCAATGTATACTCCTTAAGAAAGAATAACAAACTCACGCATGTAATACACACATTAACGTTGGCGAACCGATTGACAACCTTCATCCTCTCACTTTATTCCTCATGTGAGATTTGGGTATCATAACACAAATTTCATATTTTCTCATTACCCCAGTTGAAAGTTAGGCCCACGGAATGTTTCCTTTGATGTATAAAACCAAGACATCTCCAAATGTGGTTGACCCCATTTTATCAACAAGCACTGTCCTATGGGCCGATGAGTGCACGTATTTGCTTATAATATCAAAAGGCTGGGAAGATTTAAACTCATAACTTGTATCAGAGGTTTTTGATGATAGCCATGGGAGGAGGAGAAAACATGAATATGTACCAAATCGGACATGATCAGCTCACCCACCTTTAAGATTGTTCAATTATGGTAGAGTGATCAATTGACAATTTTTTTTTTTTTTGGTGTTTCTTATTTTATGGCAAATAATTTCAAGAAATCAAAGACTAATTGCCCCAATGAAATACCCAACCAACAAATGATACTTAGTTATTCTTAATTCTAAATGAGGAAACAAGTCAATCATTAAGCCTTACTCTTGCAAAAATGTTATGAGATGTTTGTTTTGTTTACTTTCAGAATCAAACATATTCCTAGGGCCTATATATATCATGCATGTGATGGTAACAAATGAACTTAATTATAAGGACTGCCATTAAGTCTGCCAGAGGATGGGGAGATTCGTGCAGCTGAAGATGAAGAATATATGTAAGGGGCCATAGATAGGTCACAGGTTGCAAGCCCAAATTGGATCATGGTTTAAGTTTAGTCCTGATGATCATGACTTGATAGGTCTTACTTTTTTATGGCTGCTGTTATCATAGGGGGGACTATTAGTCATGACGAGTTGAGTGTTAGTGCCATTTAAGCCAAGTACACAACAGCTTCTGCTCTAAACTTTACAGCATGCAATAAACGTTATATTGTAGGCATTCTGAGATGTCTCTGCATCATGTGATAACCATTTTTCAGATTTAAAATTCACATTATGAAATTTTCAGGTGAAACTTACCCGTGTTGTGTCCACATTGGGATGCCAAATTTGGCAGCATGTGTCACATGTTGACATGAACTTTGTTGGGAACAAATTGTAGCATCCGTTTACAAATGGAAGATAAGACCAAATTATTTACAGACTCTAGAGTGCTATGTATGTCAAAAAGAAAATTTATTATTTCCTTTTATTTAGGAAATATACATCTCAAACCTTAAAGGTCGACTCAGAGATTTCGAAAGATATTTTTGTGTAATAATAAAAAATAGTCAACAGAACTAAAGATTATAACCTAAAATGACACAATTCGGAAATTTGAGATTGTATCGGGAATTTTTTTGTTTTGATGCCATAAAAGTTTGGTAGTATTACGTCCCATAGGATACTGGGGATAACAAAAAAATTCGGACCGGAAGTTCAAACAAAGTTGTGATTTTTCTATATGAAGGAATTGATTTTGTAAGCTTAGCAATTTTCACACAGGATTAGTTATGGACAAGCATTATGGACATGGCAAAAAAACACGATTTTTTTTTTTTGGAATTGAGGGCGCCCTCCCAGGAAATCTTCTGAGTCTGCCTTTAAATGCATTGGAATCCACAGACAGTTGTAACTTATTGGCACCAAAGATATGTCCAAATTTTAAAAGATGGATGCCATAAGTTACAATTAGTGGAACTAGGTTTAAGTTACAAGACACACACACTTCATGGGCATATCCAGAATCTTGCACCTGGGGTGCGCATCGTGGATATGATCCCAGCCCAAATGCATCGGGAGTCCGGGCGACGAAGTCATCAAACATGGTTATTTTCACCCGGGCAACATTGATGTTATTTGACCCATTCTGGTTGCTATCTGAAGCATTGACAACTCCACAGCTTACAGTAGTTTTTACCAAGGTTTTAGAGCCCCAGGGTGCGGGCGCTCCCTCCGCACCCATTCGGATACACAATTTGCATTACCTGAATTATTTGAAAGCTCCAGCTTTACAGCTTGGTGTCTCAACACATATGGTAGTTTCTTAGCCAGCTGCACAACAATCTTGTTTTTTTCCTCCCTAATAAGAATACATAAGAATTTGTTAGTTGTTAATGCAGTGGTATTATTTTGAATAAAGTTTATGGCCAGAATAAAAATTAAAAAGGAAGAGGAAGCCCTCAACCGTTACTATTATCCCAAATGGTGTGTTCCGTGTTTCAAAATACCTTTAATTACTGTCTCAAGTTTCAAGGACAGGGACCCTCAGAGAGGAGTGACCGTAAACAGTGTGGAACTGTTTCAAAATTAAAACCATTTTTACAGGTACCACAACACAAGTAATTGTGAGTGCCACAGCTAGTTTAAATATAAATAGAGTAACAAATATTTGAAACAGTCAATTTACATTTGGCCAGCGTACTATTACCAGGATTTATTTGTTTGTTTCATAGTATGGCAAAATTGACAAATGATTAAAAAATAGCAAATTAAATAAGATACAATACAACATTAAAAAAGCAAAATACAAATCAATTCTTAGAGGACATCAAACCGGCAGGCAAGTAGGCACATCTTTAAAGTATCAGTGTTCAGATTTTTTTTCCTCATCACTTATTGCATTATGAAAGTTAACACCATAAGGAAAAACATACATATACAATCATAATTAGTCCATGCCAGAACATTTATGTTCATGCAGGGAATGTATAGAAGATTACAATAGAAACAATGTTCTAAAAATTGACCTTAAAGGTATTAGGGGACACATTAAAGCAATAATAGCACATTTTGAAGAGCACCCCCAATTTTCCAAAACTTTGGAGATTTTTCACGGTGTAATACCTGTGAATGGTTAAGTTCGAAAAGTCTATGTGTCGCAAACGGAGTTTGTAGTTAGAATAATAATATCGGAGATCTCCCGATTGGATAATAATCAACGGCTGCTGAAACGGCCTTCCTCCAATGTGAAATAGCCGAGAAATACTGCCATGTACGTCCATCCATTAGTGTTTTATTGGTTCAAAACAAGTCAAGTTAGAGGTCATTATCTTGCCAGGGGATTATTTCACCATGGACCGACATACACTTAGCATCATTCCCAGCTCTTGCCCTAAAGTGACACTGAGGAGATTTTTTTTTAGCGATACAAATTTTTATCAAATGTCACTGGATCAGTTGTTTGTAGACTGGCCTACCAAGAACGTTTGAAGGTTTATTAGACATAGAAAACCCCATAGAAAACCATGCTTTGACTTTGTCGTGCACGACAGAAACTACTAAATCATCATCTTAAGACGGCGTATTCGGCTTATTCACTTCAGGTGTGATCTAATACATTGGTAAGCATTCCAATATGTAAAAAACCGGGGTTCGACAAAATTGGGGGCGGCGCTTCTTCCTGGAAATCTCATGTCTCTTTAAGTACAATCTGGGGATCCCAATTATAATTACAAAACTCCTTATGTTATGAAAAATACGCATTTTTGAGCATTCTTGTTTGCAATGCAGGTATAGTTTCCTAGACCAATTACCAACATAACTCTGCAAAATATCAAATTTCGAAAATTGGGGGCACTATTCAAAAATGTGCTGTTATTGCTTTAAGGCTGAGGATCACAAAAATGTCCTTTAAATAAAATCAGCCTTTAGTCTAGAAGTTGTAGGTATAGATGATGTGACCTATGATGTCACTTGTTGACATTCAGGACGCCCATCCCTGTTGTTTTTGGCAGGCAAAACATTACAGTAGTTTCTATGACGACCACATAAAATCTGGTTAAAATTACTTGCAGAACCTTTCCTGATCTAAATTGGTCACAAAATGTAGCTGGTAGCATTAGCTTATTATGCTTGATAAGAAAGTTGGTATTATAGGGCGCTTGCACGGCAGGTCAATAGGTTTATCTTGGCAGCATCATGCCTCCAGAACAACCCAAGCATGCAGAGGAATCACCTGCAGAAATAACTGAATGTTCAGGTGAACCAGGTGCATGCATTGTATTCTTCTCATGGTTGGTTGATCTGGAGGGCAAACAAAAAGTCCATTCAACATAATTTAGCTCTGTGCCAAAGGGCCCTTCTATTAATTCGAAACAAAAGTTACAGCAAAAAACGAAATTTCCCCATGCAAAGTATAGGTGCTTTTGCCTGCCAGTTTCTCTCTTATGCCAACAGGGGGAGCCATTAAACATAAAAAATGTCCCCATCATTATAGACGTATTACTGTTATCAAAATACCTTTTACAAGCCGTGCGCGCGCGACATCCAGAAGGGGCGGGGCTAGCAGTCGGATAGCACGGATGTCAATTACGCGCACCACGCGTAAAGTACGCTTGTCTTGTAAAAGGTACTTTGCCAGAGAGTATATGTATGACAGGCACAGGCCTACCTGCTGTCCATGGCCTTGCCTGCCTTTTCTTGATGAAGCTGATGCCATGGCATGTGTATGTCTTGTCTTTACATGCAAGACACTGAACCCCCCCCCCAAAATCACATCTATCTCTAGCCTCCATAGAAATGATTGCACCATCATCTGAAATCATATTGCAGGTCCACAACATGCTGCAATAATCCTATGTGTCATCGTGATCTGTTTTACTAATTGCACTGCACTTCCCTGTTACTACTGCAGTGTTTATTTTTTGCACTGCTCATTTGACCTCTGACATAATCAAGCTTAGTCTCATGCCCAGCTGGTCTGGATGTCAACACTTAAAACAAGAATATCTTTTAAAGACCACATCGCTTGGTGAGGATGTTAGTATTTATTATTACACCTCAGAATATTCATGAACCTAATCATGCTATTTCAGTGGCCGATTCCTATTCGCGAGCTATGTCCCTAGGGAACTAGATTGAACTGTTTTTCCCTACAACCTCGTCCCGCAGATTACAGTGAGGTGGAATAAAACAATAGCTACATGGTTTTATATCTGGAAATAGGGCACAACTATTTTTCCCTGTAGGGCCTCTGGTCTACGGGCCTATCACCCCTCACCCTTCAACCCCTCCGTAGCCAGTCCACCCTCGGAAAATAGTGTGCCCTACCTCCGTATAATAAGATATTATATACCCACTATATATATTTCAGGGGAAGCTGCCCCTCCCCCCGCTTTCCCCCCCCTGAAAAAAATTAGTGATTTTTTTTAAAAAAGTCTTTATTTAATAGAAAACAACAACTAGGCCTATATATACCAACAAATTTTAATATTGCTCAGGCAGATTTAGAGCATAACGCACCAGGCCCATTTAGATATGTTTAAAATAGCCCTCTTAACGCAAGGGGGACTCTATAGTACTTGCAGCAACCCCCCCCTTCAGAATTTTGATCCGATTGTGAAATATTTTTTGGTTAAACCCAGCTGCGTCGCGAGCCGTAAAAATTTGGCGCCCATCGAACAATCCCTGGATCCGCCCCTGATGCTTTGCCCCCCTGAAAATAAGTGTGCCCCCCCTCTGCCCCCCTTGAAAAAAATCAACTGCGTTACGCAACTGATGGGATATGTGTTTTTTGTAAGAACAATAATCCTTGTATCACTCTTCTTCCATTGGCACTGTTCATGATTTCCCTTGTCTAATAAGAAAGAAAATGGAAATATAATGTTTTTTCATGAAGTGGGGGGACGAAATGACCTTTCAAAGGGAATGTGATTGTTTAAACATTAGCGATGGGGGAATGTGACATTGTCTGCAAAAGTTGAAATCCTCCATTCCCCCTGGTGTAAAGAATGACCGCTCCCTAAATTAATCAAAAGGCCTAAATCCTCCAAGAAGCCATTTGAAGGACCTGTTATTAGGGCATAATGTCTAATCAAACAAGTGTGACATTTTGGCTGATTATAACGGAAAATGCATTTTTCCACATCGAAAGTCCATACCTCGCTACGAAAGTATGCCTCCCCACAATAATAGCACAATGACAATTGGGTTAATAAATGTCCATATTTACAAAGGGTGAGGGGTGATAGGCCCGTAGCCAACAAATGTAAAATAGTGTGCCCTATTTCCCTCAATAAACCACGTAGTATTTGGTTTATTGAACACTCACTGTAACTCTGGGGACGAGGTTGTAGGGAACAGTTCGAACTATTTCCCGTGGGAATAGCACTTGTAATTGGAATCAGCCAATGGAATAGCATGATTATGGGTCATGATATTCATGAGGTGTAATAAATATATTATTACATACTTCCTATTTCACTGAGATATAAACTTTAACATCACAACTTGTGTCAAAAATTAACACCCGCTCCGCGAGCACATCATACTGCATCATACGGCAACAGGGTTGCCACATCGGTTTGGCATTACACAAGCTGCAGTGTTTCTGGTGGCACTCTATGTATCACTCATATTAGTGCTTCATTTTGGAGTGTGGTTAGTGATCAATTGCTTGGGAAACCCCCAGAAATTCTGTTGTTTTTTTTTTTTTTTTTGCAAAAATCGATGACAAAATAGGGTTACAAATAACCCCTATTTCAAGTTTCAATGACATAATTTTCAGACCCCCCCTTTTCATGACTATTATAATTTTAACATATTACAAGGGTGATGGCCCGATTTCAGATAGAAAGTTTCATCTTGATAGATTGGCCTTCATTCCAAAACCCCATCATGTAAAGTTTCGCACCGATAGTTCAATCCGTTTTGATTGCGAAGAGCTAAAAACGTGATTTGTACGCCCCATAGAGTACTGTGTTGAATTAATATGGTCACCAAATGGTCACAATTTTCGCTCATAACTCCAAAACAACCTCCTGGCTCTAAGATTTCATGGGTAAATTAGAAAAATAGTAGCTTTCTTCCCTGATACCAAACTGTTGACACTTCCGGTAAAATCTGGGGCTTTCTGGGGACGATGGCAATAGCGATCGGGCCATGGACCTTTAAGAACGAACAAACATACAAGAATCAACATTACTTTGTGTCTGCGGGAATATGTTGCCCTGGTAATCTATTTATGTCGCCTTAACTACAAACAACAATCGTCAACCGTGCTTAAGTACCAGCTGCTTCGCCTTGTTGTTGGATCGATAATGAGGGACAATGAGGGCGGAATCTGATGTAATGCCCAAAGGATGCAGGGCTGGGAATGCAGGCTGAAGACCAGACGACCCACGACATTCTGTGAAATAACAGCTTTTCTTAAATGTTTCGCGGAGACGGATCCCTCAAAATACCCCCCTTTTTTTCATGGTCCTCGATGCCATTCAAAAAATATCCGCCTGTTCCACGAAATTTTGAACTCTCATGGTTACCACTTTTAATGTTGAGTTGAGGTACCGGGAAATTACTGACCTTATTTGTCACACAAGGTGACTACACCACATAAAGAGCATTTGTGATTTTTAGTGGATTTTACATTTGATGACCCACATGACTTGAAATTGAATCAAAATTTATGGCAAAGAATGTGGACTACCACACCCCACCAATTTTCATCATCCTACCACATATTAAGTATTTGACCTTAAAAACCCCACATGACCAAAATTTTTGGCAATGCATGTTTACTACAATACACCACCAGGTTTCATGACCATACACCATGATTTGGACCTTGGATGACCCCGACATGAACCTGGCATGACATTCAAATTGTTGGCAATGATGTTGACCACACCCACCAAGTTCCATCATTCCAACACAATTGACAAGGGTGATAACAATTTACTATTTTTGATCACATTTAACCTTTGACCCATTCCACATGCCCCACCTCCAACTCATCCCTGACTACTTGGGTGACATCTACGGTGCGAAAGATGGACACCTATACTTGCTAAGATCAAAAGATATCGTCCTATTTTTTACCATAATTGACCCCCTTTGGATCCGAGCCACCGCCTACTTCGATAAATCTTCTGGTTGCGAGATGGACGCCCAATATTCAATTGCCAAAGATACCCCACTAAAGAAAGAGGCGTGGTATAACCATATTCACCCTTTGCACTCTTGACCACCCGTGTAGCCAGGAATCCATTCCCCGGGGAAGGAGCAAGGAAATGCCGATTTAGAATTGTTTTTCCTTAGAACTTCCAGGGTGCAACCCTCCCTTCGCAACCCCTGGTACGCCATGGTCAAACCTATTAGAAATCCTTAACCAAGGGCCTTTCCTTTCCTCGCGTCCTGGTTGGAGAAAATTTTGTGCTCTCTTTGACAAAGACTAAGGTCATATATGAGTGAAATTAAAAGATTATTATCTCAGAAAAAAAGGCTTTGTAGCAAATCATAATCCAGAGCCTTGGTTCATCACCAAACTTCAAGAATATTCCTTAATTTTGATGTATGCTAAAAAAAATTTTACAGTAAGTAAACTTGGAGTCGAGTCTCCCTGGCAGATGGCAGTATGGAATAATGACCTCAGATGACATTTGACCTTTGTCCATGACTTTTGACATCATCCCAATATGACGGACCCCTACTGCACTTAACCCAAGTCTAGTTTAAATCGGATTTCAACTTTTCGGAGACGCACCTGAAAAGAAAAACCTAACCACCATGACCTCAGATGAACTTGACCAATTTCTTGCTCACATCCATACCTTGACATCATCCACATGAAGGAAACCCTACTGCACCTTGACTGCAAGTCTGGTTTAATGTTTATTTGCGTTGTCAGAGAACTTGGCTCAGCTACTACTGCGCATGTGTTTTAAAATTTTACCCTTGTTTCTTGGCTTGAATCTGTTATGCGCACTGCAATTTCACAGAAACACGTTTTTGTTCCGTTCCGCGCGTGGCAAATGGCGAATGTGTTGTGAAAAGGCTCAAAGACATGCCTTTCTTTTGACATAACAAAAATGTTTAGTTGAGTGGTAAAAAGAACATAATCTTTTATTAAAAAGATAGCATTCCGAAACCAAAAGAACTGAACAGTTTTTCACTTCAAAAAACGAGACCAGTGTACATCCACACCCCTAGTCCTCTAGAAGGACCCTCGCTCTCCAGAAAACTGACTTAGCCAACGAGCGCGTCCGGCGCTACGCGCTCGTTGGCTAGGCAGTGGGAGAAACGAGGGTCCCTTCTAGATGACAACAACCAAGCTGAAGCCTGAATGCATCATAGAAATATCAGAGATAGGCCGATTATAATTATAAGCAACAAGGGCTGTGAAGATATGTTGACAAAACCACCAGAGAAAAATGGTTCAACTAGATCCCTTTTGTCCCGTATTTAGCAGGAGGTTCTGTAAGCTGACCCATCTGAACACTTTTTTTTTAAGTACGTCAGCCCGGATCCAGTTTTTGGGCAACCAAGTGTGTTGAAGAGTAGAAAAAGTTTCATTGCTACCACATGTTAGGTACATATTGGGGATCATCGCCTGGGAGGATGTAGAAATCAGAAGTGGTGCCTTTTTTTTTATGGGCCAAAAAAGTCAAAATTGACCACAATTAGGTAAAAATCATAGACTAGTGTGGTCATTCCAACTTCATATTAATGTATTAATGTACTTTCCCCACTATATAGCTGTAATTCAAGAAGAATTTGAAGTTTGGACTGGGGTCTTTTGACCCCAGAAAGGACAAAAGGGGTCAAAATGCCCAAATAAGGTACAACCTAAATGGTGATTACCAACTTCATTTAATGTATAGTCGTTAATTTTGCCCCACTCTATGCTGTAAGATCCAAGAGAATTTGAATGTTGGAATCTCGGGGTTATTTTTGACCCCAGAAAAGGGCCCCAAAAGGGGTTTAAAAAATTGACCAAATGAGGATAAATCTAGCAGTTGATGTATTTAATTCCATCTTAACTAGATTTCATTTCCCCACTCTTTAGCAGAAGATTCCAGAAGAAATTGAATGTTGGAATTTGGTGTTAATTTTGACTCCAGAAGGGTGAAAAGGGCTTAAATTGACCCCAATAAGGTAAAAATCATAGAAATGGGATGTCACTCTTATTCCAACTTTATAGTAAAATGCAGCTAGTATTTCGTTTTCTCCACTCTATAGCAGTAATTCCAGAAGAATTTGAATGTTGGAATCTATCTGGGGACCCATAAAAGGCAAAAAAGGTAAAAATTGAACCAAATATAAGTCAGTAAAAGTTAAAAATGGGGGCAAAAAGGGTTTCCTCATTCCACTTATATGCATTTTAAGACTTCTAAATGAAACGCACCTCCCCCACTTCTTTAATATATTGGTAGAATAATACTAAATTGTTGACATTTTGGTTCAGATACACCCCAATTTAATAGTTTCGTCTTGATTTTTGAATCCCTGACTCCATACCCATGCTGTTAAATATCTTGCCCTTCTCAATTTCGAACCAGTGTTTGATACGAGGGCTAACCCAACGTGATTTAATGAGCCTCCTAGAATCTATCTTATCAAATAATAAATTCTATATCTAAGTGTATATCTAATATATATAAGTTACAATATTTTATCCTACAGATTTCAACAGAGTACGGAATGAACAATAGTACATTTCCACAGACACCAATATTTATTCTGATCACTTCCTGTAAAATCTGTTCATCCCGGGGACGAGGCTATTTAAGGCCAAGTAAAAAAAATAAAACAGTTGATCGGCCAGACTTTTGAAAAAAGTTGGTGAGGGAGGCCTTTATTATTTGTTATTTTATTATTTTTTTTCAAAGATGGCCGCCATGTCTAAGATGGTCACCATGATATATTTGAAGATTGCGTTTGCGTTGTGGAAATAGTATGTAAGAAGGTTGAAGAAATTGCTCAACAAATGAATGATACTCTTTGAAATAGGTATTAGAGTTCAATAGTGCTCCGATATTTTTTGTTAACTTAATTTCCCCCTTTTTAGCCTTCTTTTTGGTGGTGTTGTTGCTTTTTTTAAAATAAGAAATAACAAAATTGGTGTGGCATCCAACATCGGAGCGGGCGGGGACGATCAACTGGTTTGTTTTTTTACTTGGCCTTAGAGAGTGGATCTTTAATCAATTTGACTCCAAAATTGACCCTAGAATGGGCCAAAAAGAGGTCAAAATAGACCCCAAAAGAGTGTGAATTAAAAGCTACCAATGGGCCAATTATACTGTGGAAGTTAATCTTTTTAGAAGAAGCAAGTGGAATAGACAAATGTTTGCATCTTGTTTCAGCTGGCAACCACATAGATTTGCATCAATTGACGAAACGATTGCCATGTTGGCAAAGGTGGACAATATCATCATCATCTTTTGACTTTTGTCGAAATCCGTGGCGTACGTCTTTGCAAAACGTCTTTATCATGTATTGCTGCTCTCACTTCAAAGTAAAGCTGGTATCTCTGCTGCATAGCATATCAGAGTAGGTTAGTGATCTGCTACATCTACTTGGACATGGAAGACTCCACAGAATAAAGGTCTGATATAATATGGTCCTTGACTTGAAAGCAATGCCCACCGAACTGTGCTCTATTCTGTGCCACAATTGTGGAAATAGGAGGTATTTCTATTTCACCATAGATCCAATATTCGGTAGGATGTTTTTTCCAGGAGATATTTTCAACTGGCATGAGTTGCCTGGTATAAGTGCTACTTAAAAAGTCCTGCAGCTCCCCCTTCATTGTCAATGTTTCTGCACCATACAGTAAGATGTTTTCCACACAGGCCTATAGAAGGCAATCTTAGTTGCTCTGGAGACAACAGACTTTCATATTATACTTATCCATAATAGTAAAACAGTTGTGATAATTTCAGGGCAGAAATAAACCAAAAGATCAGATTTAACAACATTTTAGGATAGCTTCAATTCTGAAAGACCAAACGGTTTCTTCTCTCCTACTGGATTTGTTTTTACTAGTTTCAGGAAAAAAATTGAAATGTGGGCATATGGGTTAAATTTTGACCAATTTGGGTTGGACCATTTGATCCCTTTTCAAAGTTTTTCACGGGCGAATGTCAGTCAAAGGAAACACTAAATTAGGAGAGGGGCAATTTTTTTTAAACGGGGACTTCGCCAAAAAATTACAAACTACAAAGGGGACAAAAGTTGGCCCCCAAAAATTACAAAGGCGAGCAAAATCTGGCAAAAGTGGACTTTTACCTCATATTTGTTCGCTCGCAAAATCTATTTTTGACCTTTACTTTTTGGAATGGGAGCGTCAGCCCCCACCGTCCCTCCCTTGGTTACAAGCTGATTTTTATGCATTATTACAAAAGTTTCTACAAGAGCAAGGACTGCAGATATGAAAACCATGCATTAATTGGTTAATATTTGACCAAAAATTAGGTGTAATTGACCATTATTATCCAAAGTTTTCAATGTGGATGTCACTACTGATAAAGTGAATTAAATAAGGTTTTTAAATTGGCGATTGATTATTGAAATTCCTGCCGTAATATTGAAACATATGGAATAACAAATACAATTTTCCTTATTTTACCCATTTAAGAGATTTCTTTGGCCATTTTGGGGTTTTTTACATTCAATCAAAATTCTGCAATCTACAGCTATTGGCAAATAAAATATTACTATTACACTTAATTAAAATTAAGATGGAATAACTACATCACCATTTGATTTACCATATTTAGTGTCAATTTTGACCCTTTGGCCCCCCACAGATTTCAACATTCAATTTCTTCTGAATCTAAGCTATATAGTGTGGGAATTAAATAGTACATTTCAATATGAAGTCAAAATAAATTTCACCCATTCTATGGTTTTACCTCATGGGTAAATTTTTTACCCCTTCGGGGTTAAAAAATAACCCCAGATTCCAAACATTAAATTCTTCAATTTACAGCTATATTATATTGTGGGGCAAAGAACTGTTACATTTCAAAATTAAGATGGAATAAATTCATCCTCATTCTATTGATATTTTAACATATTTGGGTCAACTTTGACTCCTTTGGGTCCTGTCTGGGAGTAAAAAATAACCCCAGATTCCAACATCATTATTCTTCTTGAATTCTACAGCTATATAGTGGGGAAAAGTAAACAACTAAACCTTAATATAAGTGTTTGAATTAACCATTGACTATGATTTTGTACCCTATGGGGTCAATTTTAACCCTGTTTGGTCCGTTCTGGGGTCAAAATTAACCCCAGATTGCAACATTCACATTTTTCTTGAATCTACAGCTATATAATGGGGGAATTTTATTAGTAATACATTTCAATATGAAGTCGGAATAAATAAATCACCATTCTATGATTTTTACCTAATTTGGGTCAATTTTGACCATTTTTGGCCCATAAAAAATAATTGCACCACTTCTGATTTCTACATCCACCCAGGTGATGATCCACACATATGTCCCTAAAACCCGGTACCATTGGCATTTTTCTACTCGACCACCTACCCTAACTCGAAAACTAGAGCCCTTTTTCAAAGTGGCTGACGTACTACATATTTCGACAAAGGTATATATAGCTCATAAATGCATGTTTAGGGAGATTTTCCATTTTTCTATTAGTATTTGAACATGTTTTGCATGGCTATGCCTACAAGGTGTGTAGCACTTGCAATTAATATATTAAAAGTGGAAAGTGATGGTCATTATTCAAGATGGCCGCAATTTTCCCTCCAAAATTAATTTTTTAATTAAATTAACTTTGCATTCTTGATGATTTATCAGACTGCAATCGGGATGGGAGATCTTTATTTAGCAAATTATTATCAGAGAGTATTTATTCAAACACATTGGGTCAACTAGTGCCGGGGAACTCCCTATGTGAAGTGATGGGTATATGTGTCTCGGACAGGTATAGGGTTCTTTTCCGGGTCCTTTCAGATAAAATGTAAAAAAATAATCTATAACAAATACTAGGTATACCCCAAAAATACGGGGTCATTCGGTAAACAAGCTGAATAAAAATGGGGTCATCCAGTATGAAACTTAAAGAAGGGGACCAATGAGGTTAAAACTTGAAGTTAAAATAGGACGTGCCTCTTTTCCGGAGTTCAAATTGCCCTGAAATTATAAAATTGCTGCCATGAAATTATAAAATTGTTAAAAATGTGTACGTAGGCTGCGAAAAATTTGGATGTTCAAATTCCTTAAAAAGGGTGGATAATTTTATGCAAATTTGTGATAAAAGTGGATAGCAGAAAAGGAGAAAATTGGGGTCATTGAGTATGTGAACATTTTAAAAAGGGGGTCATTTGGTAGGACAGCAGCATAAAAGGCGGTCAAGCATTCTAGACGTCACCAAAGTCTGCATCTCACAGACCTTGGCTACGCAGTTCTAACGGGGGATGTGATATGTGCTGCGAAAGATCTACCACGTACAAAGTATCATTTGAGAATGCTGCAGATAGTCAGCCTACATATAAATGCCAAAGAGACGGAATGGAATACATGACCGTCAATGAGGAAGAGAATCATCAACCTATCTGCACTACACACGGTACTCAACTCGAAAAGATTAGACCTTAAGTACCTCTGGTCCTTTGTTGGACAGCAAGAAAGACTCAAGAGTTAAAGGGCCGTGGCCTGATCGCTAATAGCATCGTCCCCATACTCCAAGATTTTACCGAAAGTGGTCAACATTTTGGTATTTGACGAAAGCTACTATTTTTCTCATTTACCCTGTGAAATCTAAGAGCTAAAGGATATTTGGTTTGGAGGTTATGAGGGAAAATGTATCCCATTTTGGTCGACCGATATCAATTTTACACATATAGGGCTAAGAAAATCTGTTTTAGCTCTCACATGAAAACGGATTGAAATATCAGCGCAAACTTCTACAGATGGGGTTTAGGGGTGAAGACCATTCTATCAAGATGAAAACTTTATTTACTTAAATTGGGTCGTCCCCTTTTAATATATTGTATAATAACCAAAATATAGACAAAAATGACACATAGATTTATGCAAATTAGCATGTCTTGCCATGCTTCCTTTTTTCTACCTTTTTGATATGTTGTTCGGGAGGGTTTGTACAACAAGTTACAGCAAGAAAACCTTCTGTAGCAATTTTGTCCAGTTATGCGAAAAAATAGGTCACAGGAATAATCCAATTGGCGTTGACCTTCTTTGACCCTTATCTCGATAGCGTAAAAACAATTTAACATAATCAAAACTCGATTTTTGGGACGTCCTTTTCCTTACGACAATAATGCGTAGTATTTGTAAAATAGAATTCAGAGTAACTTATGTTGACCCCTGTACCAAAGTAAGATTCACATGTTTTACCAATTAGTATTTTATCCTTTAACTACGAACCAATGGTCGTAAGTGTTACAAATGTACATTTTGGAATCCTTATGGGGTGGGGGACTAGATGGACAGTATTAAACGGTTGGTGACCCCTGTGTAACCTTAAATTGACCCCTATGAAAAGGGGACACCACAATGTGAGAGTACTACCTACCTAGCATTTAATTAGAGGTCCATACTAGCAATCAAAAGTCCAAAACATTTTCCGTGATAGTGGGGGTAAACGAACTCCTGAAAATAAGAGCCCCTAAGGTATTTGCGCCTGCTCTATAATTAATAAATGGGTATTCAAATTTACCCATTTTGGAGTCACATTTTGGCTAAGGATCCAAGTGAATTCAATATTGAGGGGGGGGGGGGGGGTGGATCTCAAGATTTGTGGTCACTATGTGGTCAGAAACTATCAACACTAGGATTGACAATTGATGTAATGCAGCAATAATTGTCCTTAAGGTTTATTGTTATCCATGAAATTACATCGCCCGTCACTTAGTGCATTGGCGATTTCCAATTCTCAGATTTGATGGAAATTTACCAAAAGGTACAATTAGCTCTACTCTCCTATACTAAAAACCAATTCTATAAAGCACCCGGATGCTTATGATTTTGATACCGGTGACTAGCTATGATCTGCTCTTTCATTGATACAAAAATCAGTTACAAACTTACCTATAGTAGGGCGTCAGAATGACAGTTATCAAGTCCGCAAAATTGGTATTTTCCACAGTAAAAAATAGGCGGGCGAAATTCCAATATGGCTAACAGTTCGGAAATCGGATTTTCAGCTCTAAATGATGACAAATGACCGAATTTTTATAAATATAGGAGTTTTAGCTACTGGCGCATAATAATATTTTCAAAAAAGCACCCAAAATTTCTTAATGGTGGCAACCACCCCTTAACCTCGACTTTGACGGGCATTACCCAACCACGGTGAAGGTTACTTACCTTCACATTGTTTATCGTTTTAAAAGACCAGAAATTATGAGAGAATGATTACTAGAAGCTTCTCACGAAAGCTTTTGGCATTTTAGCGCACAGAAGAAAAGTTCACTGGTGGCTATAAACGACATACAATCCTTGGTAAGACGGGATAATTACATTGAGAAAAATTATGCTCCAATTTATTAATAAACTGAATCATTAATATTCTAATCGCAGTTGAATATTATTTTTAATTTGTTGAATATTCATTTTTAATTGTTAGTTTTAATCAACAGGTCGAGACATGATCTTTTGTAGAGAAAAGAACCCGAAAGGGGGAAACAGTCCACAGCCCCAATTTGCGGCATATTAGTTATGTTTATGGAGACATGGGGCCTTGTAAATCCACCCAGAATGGGACAAGCTTGATGGATATTTTTCTTAGCCGTAAATGATCAACCCATGTCTAAAAATACAACAGAGCAGCATATCCGCCAGATCCTGATTAGATCAATTCTTACACATTAATACTAAACTTACAAAAAAACCTTATGCCATGGGAATAAATTCTCGTGAATAAATATTTACAATTTAGAACCAGATTATAGGAGAAATATCAATTTGTATGTGAACAATTCAAGGTATAAAACTTAATATAACATGATGTGGTCCTTGTGTCATCAGAACGTGAAAATAGTTCAAAGAACATTATTATTTTGATTTTTAATGTAATTTTATCAATATCTTAAGTTCGGATTTTCTAAGTATAGCCCTTAGAAATATACGTTATCATGTAAAAAATGTAATAACAAAATATTGAAAAAGGTAATTCACCCCTGGTGTTACGCACAAACTGTAGGGTAATTTTGCTCATTTAACGTATAAACGCGATCTCCAGAAAAATCAACACCCTGGCCCTAATCTACAGTTGCACAAAAAGTATCTCGGTATTTTTTTCGCTAAGATGGTGCCGGATATTTTGAGAGTTTTCGAAATAAACATTTTGTTACTTAGGTCTCACTCTTTATTTAAACACCTCACTTGAAAAAAAGCGGGGAAAAATGGCTATGATAGAACGCCTGAAGGACGTTAATACCCCAAATTGAAGAGCATGGCCTAGGCAACAAAAAATATATCTTGAAAAGTTTCAAATTTATCGGCTTTTGGAACAATTATTGATGAAAAACATGCCGAGATACGTTTGTGCCAACTGTAATTAACAGCTAGGTAATAATTAAAAAATTGGTACAAATTTACAGTTCTATACTATCATTTGGTTTACCATTTCAGTTGATTTTGATCAATGGGGGGGGGGTGTTGAACCTTTCTGGTCCCATTTTACTCCGAAATACAGGAGCTTAATGGTAGCATTCTATTTACCATCCCCGGCGGGATTGTAAAAGCATATATTTTTTTACCTACTGTGCAAAAGAAGACATAAGGTCAGGGTACGACAAAGTGATTACGTTTCGTTTATTTCACACATTTAGTTGATTTTGATGAATTTTGTCGTTTTTATTCACTTTGACTCAACTGTTAAATTATTTAATGTTCTAGTCAATTTTCACTGTGAAAAGGTTAAACACTCATATGACTACTTTGAAAAGAGGGCATTTAAAATGGATTTGGCCATTTCAGTCCCAAAAACTCAATTAAGGCAATTAGCTTTTGTACGGTGTCACTTGACCAAGGCCCAAAAACCACCTCAAAACTACGGATTCAAACTTCCTGAATAACTAGACAATTACACTGTTAAACTGATACAAATATTAAAACAAAGTATTTATTTTAAATTGTGTGTTCTACAATCAATCTCAATCAAACATTCAATTAGGTTATTCAATAATCAAAGATTAATCGATAATAAAGTGTTTAATAATGATAACAAAATAATACCTGGTGTGTGCCGCGAAGCGGGCTGCAGCGAGATTCCAATTAAGATGCGAAACTTGCCAAAGAGTCATGGCGAAATATTCCACGCACAACTCCATTCCAATAGTGGGACGGTGGCCACGGACGGACTGTCCTTACTGAAGAAACACAGCTCCTTATGACTCCCGAAGTTCGGAGGTCGACTAAATGTAAAGTCCTAAAGTGCTATAGCTTGTTTATTCTTGGAAAACTCAGAGGCCACAAATGCGGGGGGGAAACGAAGACGGCTGACACAATCGGACGAAAACTGATGGGGCTGAGACTACTATAACAATGTCCACTATATGGAAGACTGTACGAGACTGTGATATTACTGTCACTGTGAACTGGAAACTCTGCTAATAAATTGGAGCACGATGGTAGAAATCTGTGCCTTGGAGTAATGATGTTGTGATACTCTGACTCATCTTCTCTCACGAGCTTTATATATCCCTCAAATCAATACTAGACAGGATCGGTCCTCCTATATATGAGTTCATGTCTAAATATAGTCCATTACATCATAAGTCAATCACCACTCATGCACACATCATATCTGCCTGTAGATACAGTAGGGGGCGCCGGCGATCCATCAGTTCAGGTCCATCACCTATGAGCAAACCAGGTTCAATGCCAGGGGGCGCCATCTATGGCCAGACTCTTATTACCTGGGCTAGGCTAGTCTGATCTCCTCGTCTCAAGTAAGTAAACTCAGAACATTCTACGCGGTTCTCTTGGATTTCTAATTGGACATACACACCGTTATGAAACAAACAAGTTAATTTTTATATTGTATTACTTAGTAGACTAATTTATAATTATATTTGTGCTAATTTATGACTTAATCTTACTCAAAGTGAAATAAAATCAGGCTAATTCTGGTGGGCTGTAAACACTTTCTACCACTTATTATGACACCTTTGGATGAAAAGTACAAATGTCTTGAGAAATACTTTGAGAAAAGGCGGCGGTATAAAATTGATTTAAACCATTTTGTGACAATTTGATCTTTCAAGCCATTTTGATCTAAAAATATGAAAACGAGAATGACAGTGGGCGGCGCCACCACGTGGGGGCAGGGTGGCATTCCCCCATTGTTTTCTTCCCCAAGCCCCACTCCACGGGCCGAAAAGAAAAATGAGGGATATTTTTGGGACCAAAATGGTGAAAAATGTCCAAATTTGTGATATTTGCTCAACCCCGAATTTCACTTCCCCCACCCCGAATTCCACTTTGCCCCCACCCCCCCGTTTGCCTCTCCCCTCAGAAAAAAAGAAGTATGCGGCCGCCACTGGAGAATGACAAGCATTAAAGCTACTATTGACTTTCCTTGAAATCAACGGCAAAATGTTTCTTAGGGGTATCCACTTTGGACAATTTTGATCTTTTTTGACATTTTGGATCCCCAAAATCTGATAAATGATCGGCCTTCCATTTTATCCACTAAATGTGGACGCCTTTTAAGGTAAATACACAGCTTGATGGGGTTATTTAGAAAGGAAGGCATTTCGACTGATTTACCTAATTTTGGCCATATTTTGACCCTTTTTGGGCCATTTTTTTACCCGAAATAAAAAAATGTAGAAAGGCCAATACCCCTACGTTGATGTGCTTCCCAAGGGGTATGAATCCAATAGGTGGACCTTTGTAAACAAACTTAGGCCGTCAGACGTCATATTTTGATCTTGGGCCGGGCCATCTAAAAGGCATTCACACACAGATGGAGCTAAAGCACCTACAGTAATTATTGCCCTGTGCGAAGGGGAATTGTTGAGCGCTCAACAAAACTAGCCAAAAGTCAAGTCTGGTCCAAAGCCCGGAAGCCTCAGAACACACTAATCTAGGCAAAAGAAGATACTGTTTTATAAGGTGAATTTTCCCTACAAGTCACCTTCCACAAAGGGAGATGTATCAGTAGTGCTTATGTTAAAACGGATAAACTAGGTTCCGAAGGCGACAGAGCTTGGGGGGTTAGCTTGTTGTGCTTGGGTACTTTCCATCAGCATTGCGATTTTTTATTATGCTAATAATGTTTTATGTAATAAATAGTAATTTAGTTAATTTGATAAGTTGTTGTAAGATTACATTCTATTTTTTAACTCAATAAGCCATATACCCTCTGGTCGGATTATCTGAACGACTCACAAACCTTCCCTTGCAGTGGTGGACCAATGCATGGTGGTATATGGTCAGATATCTCACCTACCCCGGATAACCATTGGCCGTGGTTGAACTAAATTGTGAACATTTGTTTTAAATTTCATTAGTCATTTGTGTGCGCTGATCACGACTGCAGAAACGACACATCTGTTGGCATCCATAGTAATATCATTAAAGTGCTGTGAAATTATTGTTAATATTTTATTTCTTGTTGTATACCATCGATTTGCTACCAGGGTGCTTTTCCTTTCCGTGGAAGCCGTGTGCAAGCACCACAAAACGTAGGATTGCTACGAGGACTGCATCAGAAAAATCAACAGTGTTAATCAGGGTGTAACAAAAATAAAAGTAACGGATTAACGGTACAAATAAGTTAAACAATCTTAACCAAAATGAAGTACGCTTTGCTACCCTGGAATGCCGGTCTATCAAGGCAAAAAACAATCCACTGCATTATGTGACTTCGTCATCAGCATCAGTTGCGATATTCTTTTGCACACATCACACCCCAAAGAATCTTGGCTGACGGGAGATAGCAGAGATGATGACAGCATTGTGATATCAGACATACTACCTAATTATACGCTAGACATTATCACCGCAACTCAAGAAGAGGAGGAAGGTACAGCTATTCTACGTAGGGATGTATTCCACGTAAGGATAACGGAGACCTTGCGAGTTTAATTCATGGCATATATGAATTGTACAAATATCCATCACCTTCTACATCCTTCCAACTTATTCTAATCTACAAACTCAGGTCTGACAAGAAAAAATAAATTCACCTCATCAATGTTTCTAGATGATTCTTATCTTGCTACTTTGAGTTGGTTAATGGCAATTTGCCCTAAATGGAGGACTTAAATGTAAATGTTGACGTTGCTGATGAGCGTGAGGCTCAATCCTTCAATATTCTAGATCTGCAATGACTTGAAACAACTAGTTGTGGGCCCAACCCTCTCACATCGGGAACCACACTAGGGATATCTACCAATAACTTGGAAGCAAGACAATTGTGTGAGCCATAATTCAACTCATAGTCACTTGCGTCTGAACCACTACGCTGTCAAGTGCGTCATCAAAATCAACCGACCAGAACCGGCATTATGCATTTAAAAACCATGCAGACTCGGAAATTTCGAAACTCAAAAAGAGACATCTTTCGCTCGATATACGATCTGCATTTGTTTGTTGACTTCAGACGCTGAGTGTGATGCTCTAGTTAATGAATATAATAAAATCTTATCAAGACAATGATGAACATGCTCCACTCGTAAAATCGAGCTGTAGTTTGGTTCCTCATGCACCTTGGTACACAGTGGTTCTTCGTGCTGAGAAGGAACGGCGTCGGCTGGGGCGACCAGTGTTTCACAGACTGGGCTCACAGTATGCAAAGATCAGTGCTCTAAATACAAACTCTCTTCTTTCTTAAAGCCAAGACTGATTATCATAACACCAGATTACTACATGTGATCAACGGACATTTTCGTGATTAGTCATAAGTTACTTCTCCCAGAGTGGAAACAACCGCTTACCTGCCCATGAATGTCCAAACGATCTTGCTGACAGTTTTGCAAAATTTTCTACAAGCACAGCTCAAGAACCTGCGTAACAGTCTACATGATACACTACTGCCTCTATGTCGTGGAAACTAACCGCGTCATGCCAAAGCACCTTCAGCTACTTTTCTATCCGTGTTGAAGAGGAGGGTCTTGAAATCCATCAACGCAGCATCGATCAAAGTCCTGCCACTTAGTACCCTTACCAGCTGGTCTCTTAAACTATGTCGTGTTGATCTGTTACGTCATAACAAGGATGGCCCAACTCTTCCTTGTCTTCGGGCGTATTTCCCCAAGTTCTAGCAGGCACAGCTGTCATTCCCGTGCCTTGAAGAAATTCGTGGCTTGGACACCAACTACTCTCAAATATTGCACTATTTCTCAATCTGGCCCATTTCTCCGAAAGGTGATTGAAAGAGAGCAGTGATCAGTTGCAGACTACCTCATCGATAATAATCTCCATGCTCCGATGCAGGTCCGCATACCGGCAATATCACAGTACTGAGATTGCTCTGTCCGGTGCGAATGACATCGTGACTGCTCTTGACAAACAAACAGAGGCTGTACTAGTGTTACTGGACTTCAGCGCTCCTTCGAACCATAGACCACAAAAGCTCATGCCCGTCTAACTGAACGGTAATGGATTCTGGAAAGAAAAAGCATAAGTTGGTTCTCGTCATAACTTAGATGGCCGAACTCAATCTATATAGTCAGATAGTGCTTCGTAAGATCCTGTGGCGGTAGAGGATTGTGGAGTCCCACAGGGCTCTGTTACTGGAGCGATTGACTTCATCTTGTTTGCAGTGACCCACTACAGGATATCACCACTGCCCACGGTATTCAATTGTTGTTATGTGATGACACCCAGCTTCCTGATTTCCACCCTCGGGATCGTGAAGCAGCCATAAAAAAGATTGAAACATGCATTGCAGACATCAGATCCGGGTGGAAATCCCAACAGGTGATATGAAATGACAAGAAGACGGAGATGTTGTACTTTCGCTCTCATTTAGCAGATCGGCTAGCAACTTTCAGCCAACTATGATCATTGGCAATTCTGTTATACACCCGTCAGCTGGAAGCACGGAACCTTGGTGTCATCTTAGACTAATCACTAAGAATGATCAATCATTAACAGCTTATGCAAAGTTGCTTGGCTCTCAATAAGGAAAAATTGGCAGTTTCGACAGTGACCTTGATGAAAAATTCCATCGATTGGTCAACGCCTTTGTTACATCTAGGCTGGATTCCTGCAATCCTTGCATTTATGGCTTCCAGAAAGAGAATTGACCCAGGTTCAGCGAGTTCAAATGCAGCTGCCCGTCTTGTTCCTTAAAATCGTCGACGAGACCATATCACACCAGCTCTCTAACAAACTACATTGGCTCCATTAAACAGAGGGCAGTTTTAAGATTTTGCTTCTCACCTATAAAGCCATCCACAGCATGTCACCTGGCTATATCTCTGAGCTCATCCAGCTGTATTCACCACCGTGAACCTTTGAGATCACTCTTGCTCCAGCTGATAAATCTGCCAACTCATAAACAAAGTTCTATGGTGAGAGATCTTTTGCTTACGCAGCAGCACATTTGTGGAATTAACTCCCTAACAGTATCCGATTAGCTCAGTCAGCAACTCTTTTCAAGTCACGTCTGAAGACATTCCTATTACACAACTTTTGGCTCCTGATACGTATCCAGTTTCTGATGCAGTCTCCAATCACTATTATAATTCTGTGATTTTGTTTTGCATTCTTTTTCTTATTCTCTACCTTCAATCCAATCTTGTTGCTAGGATAAGGTGTTTCATCAGTGTTAGGGTTAGAGGCATCTGGATCCAGAAAAGATCAAGACTAACCGATGTCGCTGTGTGGGGTACATACACACAGATCCTCACGTGACGATTCAAGTGTATCCCAATATGTTCTTTAGTATAGGGAGGCAACTGGGTGTCTTTCTATTCTATCGGGTAGTTCACAATATATATATATGTTTGAATTCCACTTAAAATTAAAGTTTTTGAAATTGTGTTATAATTGATGTATATCATTGGTGTTTTAACATTAGAATTTATTATTTGAATTTGTCGTATTGATATTTTGTATTTGGGGTGTTTTCTTTTTCTTGGCCTTTTTCCCTTTCTATGTGAAGCGCCTAGAGGCCTCTGCATTAGGCGCCATGTCAAGATTGTTATTATTATATTATATTATTATGTTCAACAAATGAACTATGTCCTAATATTTTTAAACAAAGCATATTGTGAATGATAGAGCTTTTGACTCAGTGATTACTCATTGAAATTGCTAAAAAAGGATATGTTTAGTTCAAATTTTCTTGTTTTCCTAAAAATGATTAAAATTCAGTAGCTGTCATTGTTTTCGCGCAAAGTAGATGGATTGCGCGGCGAACGAACATGGCTACACACCGGCTCAAATCAGTGATACCCTCTCAGAACTGTTGGTTAAAAATTTTAACCAAACATGTAACAAATGGACAGCCAAACTTGGATTAAATTTGTATGTACCCATTTGTTTTGTAATTTGGCAAGTGGGTTAGTCCATTTTATCAAACATGAGCAAAAGTCTCCAATAATATGCTAAATATTTTACATTACCCAACAAAAGGGTAACAATTTGCCCAAGGTTGGGCTGGTAATGTGGTAAAATTAGCGACAGTTCTTCTGAGAGGTATGACCACCCCAACAAGGACGGTTTGAAATCCTATATGATTATAAGTTAAAACTTTGACTAAACTGCACTGTTAAAAAGGTTCCTAATTTTTACCAGACTTTGCCTTTTTAATTACGGTAAACCTCAATTATTCAAAAATCTTCACGGCTATTACCGATACCTAACATAAATTTACAATTGGAGCAGGAAAAAATGTAAATAAACGGTGGCTAACAATAATTACTACACATTTTGAAAAAATGTGGTAGTATTGATACGCTGACGTTAAAAATTTTCCGTATAATTACGTCTGTTGAACTTACTTGTTTTTAATGTAAGAATACGAACTATGAAAATCGTTTACCTGTAAAATGTGTTAGTATAACGTCGTAAGTAGTACGTCATTTAAAAAAAATACAAAATCTTATTTCCTATCATTTTTAAATTAGTTTAAAAAAACTCTTTTCCTCCTTTTGTATTATATTTAGTTTTAATTGAAAAAAGTAGTACCACACACACACACCACACACACACACACACACACACAACACACACACGCACACACACACCACAATTATATATATATATTATAATATATATAGATATATATATATATATAATATATATTAATATGCTAAATGGGTACGCACATAACCGCATTTAATATATTTTAAATGGCCGTTAGGCCTATAAAGAAGAACAAATCAATTGAAAGAAAGGAAGATCAGAGAAGAAGAAGCCTCAAAAGAGCATAGCCGGGAATCGAGAAATTAGAATGTGTGCATTGCCATATACAACAAAGTGTATAGTCTGCGTTTTTTTAATTTTTATTTCTTGACGTTTTCCCTTTGTTTTATGCCTTTTTACTCAAAGGTTTGCCTGAATAAACTTTGAGACTTTTTTACAACACGTAGGTAACTTAAAATACAACGTTTGTTTGATGCCATAGCTATAGCGTGAAAATTTGGTCAGAGGATTTTAAGAACGTTTTAATTCTTAAATATGTTTAGTTTATGGAACAAGTCAAAAACTCAACAATACGTTGAAGCTGAGATTTTACGCCGTTATTTTACGTTCCATGCAATGGGTTCGTATTTTCCGGCCCAGTTATTTTACGTCTGATGTATGAGTCCCAGCTGCCAGTCAAATGCCTCTTTTTTACAGGTTTATTTTTAAACGTATGTGTCATGGTGCTTACATATAATATATGAGTAAAAAGTAATGTATCAGAAGAAAGTTAGCAAACTAGATTTTTGTATAGTCTGTATAGTTACGTTTTCTAACGCTTTTGTTTACCATAGGTTTTTTATTTAAAAAAAACCGCATAGATAGAACACACAGTGGATTGGTAGCTCAGCGAAGACTGGTGTTCTTCATAAAAATGTCAACACAAATATTTATAGTTTATTGATTGACTGTGATAAAATTGTATCTACTAAAATTGATTCTGAAAAAAGATTGCGCATTAAATTACATCAATACAGTAGGGTGTGGTAGTGAAGCACCCGGGGGGGGGGGGGCGGGCAGGGGGCAGCTTCCCCCTGTGGGGAATCTTGCCCCCCCCCCGAAATTCAGCAGACGACGAACGAAAATGGCTTTTACCACAAAGAAGAACACACACTCCGTATGCATGTTTCTCACGCTATGCACACTGTTTGACGTTATTAACCTTTTGCCTTTTAATACCTGTGAGTACGAGTCAAAAAATATTCATGTAATATACACATTTGTTGATTAAAGTTATGGAAAACTTAAAAGTTGGCCTACAAATTACCTGGATGTCTTTATCCTCATATCAATGTCCCTATCTGTTTGGGTATGTTATTTTTATGTGTAAAATATATCTCATGTTTTCAATGTGCTGGACTATTCATTTGAGAGCAAATTGAAGACATTTTCATATTTGTGAAAATGTGCCAGTGCGCTTTAAGCTATTTTCGGAGTAATGACCCTTATGTTATTTTCGGAGTGATGACCCTTATGTTATTTTCGGAGTAATGACCCTTATGTTATTTTCGGAGTAATGACCCTTATGTTATTTTCGGAGTGATGACCCTTATGTTATATTCGGAGTAATGACCCTTATGTTATTTTCGGAGTAATGACCCTTATGTTATATTCGGAGTATGACCCTTATGTTATTTTCGGAGTAATGACCCTTATGTTATTTTCGGAGTAATGACCTTATGGTATTTTCGGAGTATGACCCTTATGTTATTTTCGGAGTAATGGTCCTTATGTTATTTTCGGAGTGATGACCCTTCGGAATAATGACCCTTCGGAATAATGACCCTTCGGAATAATGACCCTTCGGAAAAACGACCCTTGCGTTATTTTCGGAGTAATGACCCTTATGGTATTTCGGAGTGGATGACCCTTATTTTTTTTCGAATAATGACCCTTCGGAATTAGAATCCTTATGTTAAATTTCGGAATAATGACCCTTCGAACTAATGATCCTTCGGAAATATAATGCTGCGAACCCGGAATTATGTTGTGGGGAAATGGGGACTCACTCTTAAGGGGAAAAAATCATGAAATCAGTAAATATTGTGAATTTTACTGCTGAAACTAAGTCTCTGTGGAGGACAAAATGTGCAGACAACGCCCTACGACGTATTCATTAGCTCCAGACGAAAAAGAATGGAGAGGACAACCAAACTGGCAATGACGCATCAGTGTTGCGTTAGAATTAATTTAATCCAAACAAGCATTCGTACAGAGGAGGCGGGGAACCAAATGAACAAGACATTGAACAAGATGAAAAAGTCCCAGGTTTAATGGAGGATGTGAAATACTCGCCGGACTCGATCTAACTGGAACAGTTCCGGCCATCACGGACGTTGGCTTCATTTCAAATCGGACATCCAAACAAGATGCCCAGGTTCCTGCGAGTATGTGAAACACTTGCTCGTACTAACAGACTGCATCAGAACAGTGGCAACAGTCCAGTACGGCCATCCCGACCCCTCTGACTAGGCTCATCTCAAGCAGCAATTCCCAGCGGACGCATCCCTCCGGAGTGCTGCAAAGTGCGCGCACACACAAGCACAACAAAGGTGCTAAACCCTGCAAGTATGCATTCGAAGCAGAAATCGCAGATGTGCAAAAAGGATTAACACCCGGGAATTTCAATGAATGGAACATTGGTTACCTGATATATCCTGGAATAAGACCATAATTATTTTGCGCCTAACAATTTTTTAGAGAATGGGCCTATCACAAAAATGTGATGCCATATTTATGAGACTGAAGAAGGACCCCTCTTCTTGCAGCAAATGTTGGCCTTAAATAACACGTAAATAAAACCTATGATTACAATTATATGGGACCCTTAATCCAGAAAGATGAAAACAAATACTAATTTGTGAAACTTGATGTGCCAAAATGTTACCATTTTCCGCCGACTACCACTTGCACCAAACATGGGAAAAAATGGCTCAAAATAGAAAACATAAAAAGGATAGTTAATCTCTAAAAAGAAAAAAAAAGAAAAAAAAGCGTGGTATATATGCAAAATGCTATACATTTACAACATATAATACTAGGGAGAACCAATGTAACTTAGTGCATCAGCCCAAAGAATACCATGATACAACAATAGACCAGTGAAAATCTGACGTCAGCATCAAATTGAAAGACCGCATGCGCGCGCAGCCGCGCAGGCAAAACACTCGAGGTCACAAGCTGTCCCCGCCATAGTAAAACAGTGATAGAACAGGGTGAGGGCAGGCGTGTAAATCTCAGCATCTATCTGTGGTGGAAGTTTTCGCGAATTTTTCTCAAGATATTGGGGGGATTGTCTTTGCTAAGTGTCTATTTCGTTGTCCCGCTACTTTAACTAACGATTAAATGAAAAAATTACATTGAACTATTTTTTTATTTTTGTGGTTTCTTTGTCTGATAATATGTCTATGTTATAAAAAAATAAAAACCTGATAAAACAAAGGTTAGTAAATGTGTTATTTTTCCTAATGTTGATGCAACCCCCCCGAAAACCCTATGCCGATGGTACGCTTAAATTACAATTGTCATTATTTATTTGTAGTAAACTATTCTTTGTGGAAATAATCTTGATCACTAAGTATTTACTGACTGGAACTATCCTATCTATCAAAATAATGCCATAATGCATCAATTAAATCCTAAAATTTTAACCATTTCTTGTTCAAAAAAGTCTGTACCTGGATTGAGTCATTTCAGTAACGACATTTTGAAGGGCAGTCTATAAAATGTAAAACACTGAATCCAAAAATTTTAAACCTGCTCAATAAGTACCTGCACGAATTGGCTACTTGGCACACATCATTTATCTCCGGTATCTTCTGATAAATGTCCATCAAAATACAGACTTTTGCAAAATGAGGGAGAGTTCCTTTATTCAGCGTCATTTCCGAACGCTGTATAACACTATAAAAATATTAGGAAAGTGAATGGTCACATTTTGATGGGCAGTGCAAACAGAATTGTGACTGCTACTTAATATATAAACAATCACGCAAGGCAGGGCCCTCGGGATGGAGACGTTAGCACTTGTCTAAATGTTTGAACCATTCATTTCCGTAACGGTCATTCCGAAACTTTTTACAGTTACGGAATGTTTCTTGACACTTTCACCTGTTCATATTGGCAAGAAAATCGAGTCATAATCAATCTGGTTTTCTCCATGTGAAAGATCCTCCCTCATTGTTCTCATTTGGTTCAGATATTGAGGATACCGTAGTAGAATTTACTCAAGCCTTGAATTTAATGTTGATGTAATTTCCGTAACAATCGAGGTGACCGGAACTGACTTTTACGGGTTTTCCTAGCGCTACAAAACTGAAATTAGATGTCGCATAAACTTATTTGAAGGCTCTAAAGATCGCGCTGAGTGCTCCATTCTAGTATTTGTGCACTATGTGAAACACCTTCCAAGAAAAGTTTATGATGAAAAAACTTGTTTCTCAGTTTTTTTAAAGCCCAAAAGTAGACCACTTAGCGAAGAATCACCCGTATCGGTGAAGATGGAACGAAATGCGAATATGTTAAAGTTTATTGAAAACAATCGCAACAGGAGGTACTTTGGAGCGAAGGAAACAAAATCTGAGGAACATTTACCCGATCCTTATGAGTTAGATTTCTACGGGGCGGAAGATAACAAAAAAAAAAGGTTGCCATCGCTGCACTACGCTGCCTGTATTTACCTCATTCCCAACACCAAGCCCATTTCAGACCGAGTCTCTAAAAGCATACAATCCCTTGATGCTTATCAAATTACTTTGTATCGGGTTATGTGAAGAAGTTGGCTTCTTTTACAAAGAGTTCCTAACGTCCCAGTTTTTTTTGTTTCATCTGCCCTGGTTTACGCGGGGCAGAAGCAAATGACAAGAGTGCAGTGAAGGACCATGGGTGTATCTCCAAAGTTGGACAGATTATTACCGCAAAATGCAGTGAGGCCTACAGCTGGTGGTACGTACATAACAGTACGGTTTCATGATTCAGACTTGTTTACTTCCACATATATGTACATCCAAATTCGGACCAGCCCCCTGTTAAATATTTATACAAATATTGACTGGGCATGAGGGTGATGATGGGATTATCCTCCCAGTTTCCACTAGCATACCTGGACTAAAATAACTATCACCCCGAGGCGTAGGAGGCCAGGTATGCTAGGCCTAAATAGTATGCTACGCTCTAAATAGTTCAGTGTCTAGACCTACATCGTGTATCGGCCAACGGGGGGATGGGAACGATAATCTCCATTAATCACCTGATATAAGACCTCAATATTCGTTTTGATATACCGAATACATATAGTCTTTTCACTGATTGGTCAAAACTACATCCCGTGACCTTTTATTTCTAAATTTAGTGTCCCTAGCTTCCTACTCCTAACTAGGCATGATAGTGATAGGCCTACCCAAGGCCAAGACCAGACTTAGCTATGCTAGGCTTGGGGTAATTGAGAACTGGGACAGAAAAAAAAAATACCAAAAATGTAATTAAGAGGGGACTACTCACCAATATCTTGTCTGAGTGAAAGTTGAAGAGAAGGATCAAGTTCCAAATCAAAATAATATTATGACAAAAAAGTTACTGGTAAGCTTCCAACTGATGAAACATCGTAGACTCAAGTTCGTATCACTCGCTCATCCAGTGACAGTGTTCGTTGCTCATATCCTTCACATTACCCGCATCCGCATTGAGCCTGCATACATCGCCTTGTTTGTTCTGTGTTTTTCTTGTTCATCCCCTATAAGCTCACGTCTTCTAAATGCACTTGGACATGATTAGAGTTAGAAATTAAAAATATTGTTTTAATAAGTATTCAGCTAGTTGGTCTCAAGGTCACATATCATGTGTCCAAGGAAGGTTGATTTCAGCGCATTTTGACCACCCTTTCTGTTGCACTGAATTAACATGTATTGTACAAAATGAAAGTCAGATGAACCTTTACACAAACATGTAATAACGAATGCTTATTTGTAGGTCAAAATTTTTCTTTAAGGGAAAAAATGCATTAAATTCAATTACTTTTGCACGGGTATAGAAGGAGAACATGCCTATTCTAATGTGCCGCTAAATGACACATGCCTGGAAAGCGGATTTATTACTATTAGTACATGCATTCCAAATATAAATATGAAATAATTTTTGTCATTTTCATACATGTCTGAACATGGAGGTAGGAGAGGGGAGAAGCTCTTCCCTAATTGATTTACGCAACGCCGAACTCCACAATTATAATCACTGGAAACTCATTGTAAAAAGCATAGACCACCCAATTGGCGCTTCTCGGCAGGGAGTACTCTTCATGTTCCATGATCTCGCCGACAGAAGGTGGGCACGCTCAGTTGAACAAGATATGACCTGTGGAGAAGGATATCCCCGATGCGCAGTGGTTTGTTAATGTGGAGACGAAACAAGAGATTGATTGAGTCGATTACAGCGAAATTTCCTGGAGTACTTCAGTCCAAAAAATCGGAGATAACAGGTTCTAAGATGAGTTTACATTGATTTAGTTTTGAAAACTTGGATATTTGAGAACGCCGCATTTCTAAAGTATGATATTTGGAGACGACATCCTTCTAACGTGACTTGGAAGAAAACGCTCGGACTAACCAATGACACCCAACCTTGACAGTGCCTCGGAGTTGCCCAGTTCTTCTCAATTTTGGTCCCGAAGTGGTGTCCATATTACCCACAGAATTGTAATGTTGAGTTAAGCAGATAATGGTTAAAAATGTGCATTTCTGTTATTAAAATAGCACTCAAATTTGGCAGAGAGGTATGGAGATTAAATTGGAAAACAATGGGATGGATATGGAACCCTGCACAGGTCACGGTAAACAAGTCACCTAGAGTCACCAAAAGGTCATGAGGTCAAAATACATAAAACATGCAGAATAAGGTTTGGGCGAACTCTTAAGACATCATAAACATTTGCATGGATCTATTGTGACATACATTTCGACTTTAATCAAAGACGGTCTTCGTCATTTAAAGGGACACGAGATTTTTTGAGGGATACAAATTTGTAAAATTTGCGCTTTTGTTGTAGTAATACAACGAGGACAATTCGTAGGATTATTGAACAAAGAAAGAAAGATAAACACTAAGTTGTGAAACTCCAATGCTGTTCCTGATCGGCCCAATAAAACAAGCATAGATCGGATATTTGCATGCACGACAGAAAATACAAAAACGCATATTATTACTGAAGATGGATTTTTACGGATTATGCCTCCAGGTTGATTTAATATATGGTAAAATGTTAAAAAAAGGGAGAGGGGCATATTTGCTGGAAATGTCTCTTATCTCTTTAAGCTTATACATATTAACATTAACAAGAAATTTTCATTGAAGAGTACAGGGACATAGCTCATGGGGATACATTCGGTGGAATTTGTTGAAACTGTTTGAAAAAGTCATATCACATTTTAATCACAAAAGCCACCAAAATGGAACAATCGTATAATATTTTAAATTTGACACTGTCAACATTTAAAGGGAACATCATAGTGATTTGTCCATTGGTAGATTGGGGGCATGAATACATAGATTTGGGTCATGAATGGGGTAGCAGTTCTAAATAGGCAGGTAGAACACAACACAGCGATATGCATTTTAAGGAATCTTGGATTTTATGAGCAAAAAGACTTCAATTGATTACAATGGGCCATAGAGGCAGTAAGGGCCATTGTGTGGCGACCACCTCCAAAAAAGTTGTGAAATCCGGATCTTGATTCTCATTCTACGATCGTGATGGCGATTTTTTGCATGAAATTTATGGGAAAATCACTGCCCCTAAGTTAAATTGCCCCTCGATCCCCCAAAAAAAACACATGTCTGGTGCTGTGCTGCGATTGTTCATCTTAAAGGATTGAGGTTTGACTTTATTGGGTTTGCGTGGCTTCCCCCAAAAAAAAAAAATTGCTAAAGTAAGTTAAATGCGAAACACCTTCTTCCTCCCGACAGTATTCGCTCTGTTGAACAATGGGCCCCCCCCCAGCCCCCCGGCCCACCAAGATGTGTTGTGATGAAACCAAAATGCAAAAATAAAATTGATAAGGGCCAGGCCTAGCCCTAGGCCTACTTGTTGAATATGCTACATGATAACTGCAATTGATCATCTGTATATTCGTAAAACAACATGAATACTATGAACTAGATTTTGATTAGGCCTACATTGCAAATAAAAAGTACTACGAGATCAATGTTAAGGCTGAATGCATGTGCCATCAAACATTGCATCGAGTACATTACAATGCTGTGGTAAATATGGCGATGGGACGTACATTTTAACAATACTTTGACACGGATATGTGCTTTAAAAAAATGTATTCCTGAAGTGGAAATCGGATATCGCCAAGGGGTCTCATTGTATTTTCACCAAAATTGTGACAACTTCGGGACAAAATGAAAAAAATAGGCAACTGTGGACACTCGTTGAAGTTTGGTGCATTGTTTTTAGATACGCATTTTCTTCCCAATTCCACATAGATTTTGTCTCCAAACTATACTTCTACAGAAAATAGGCGCTAAAAACATTCAAGTTTTTAAAAAAGCCGAAAAGTACGAGTTAAACCTAGAATCAATTTTGTAATCTTCTTAGGAACATTGCTATCTCGCTTTTCTAATAAATGACCCACAAATGATCCGAAAATATCTGCTTTAACTGAAGATGATGACAGGTGACGTGGTTCCAGTCTCAAAATAAGCCAATACTCAGTAATTAATCTTAAACATTTATGCAGTTTCATGCCTTTTATAAGAGGATAATTGCCCAACAATTCTTACAATATATGTCGCTATTAGTGCTTAACTATTTTACACCGAGGCAAGTTATGCAAATGCTATCAGCCATCAATATCGTCTCGGTTGGAGTGTCACAATTACAATAATTTTACGGATCCGTTTTACCGAGGGCGGCGACGGATGTCATCGGTCACAAGGGATTTGGGAAGAGCTTTCGCCTTCTATCCTACCCTCCATGGTTGCTGATGAAAATAATGCAAGTGTTAAAAGAAATGTATTTTATTACGTTTTAAAAGTTTAACTAAATTAAACTCAAAACCCGATCTACTATACATCGGTATACAGTGACCGCTTATGTTTTGCCTGCGTGAGCCAGCAACGTAGGTCACGATGAACGACTCAGAACTAAACAGATGCTAACTGGTCTATTAGAGATTTTACAAACTGTTACTCTACCAAGAACTGTGAGGTTGCGTCTAGACCAGTGGTGGATAAGATTATGGATTGATTGCATACATTTAAATAATTAATGGTATCATTCTATTTTAATAGTGACTGTGAAGTCGATTCCAAGAGCTTTAAATGAATCATGGTAATGAACCCATTACATTCAAATCTTCTACCAAAGTTCTGTTGATTTTCAGCTTTGAACCAACCCAAACAGCAGGTTTTATCAATATTTACTGTAAACCACTCATTTTGGCGAATACATCAAAAATGTTATAAAGTCTCATTAATAAAATATTATAGGTTGAGGTGCGCCGTTTCGGCGAGAGAGGGAGCCCAGTAACTGGCCAAAAAATTACTACTCCAATTATAAATTGGAAAACAGCGCATAACACCCGCTGGGAAATTGCGAGGAGGGTGGGAAAGTAATTATACAAAAGTTATGAGAAAGGAGAAAAAACACACCTACCACGTGAAGCATGATGAGTTGATGAACGACAGACGGAAGCTATAAAGCGGAAAGGACATGCAATGATTCCATTGGATCGGAGGCCTGAAAGGTGAGCGTGATTGGACAAAGGCGCATTGAGGATGCTATTTAGCATAACACTCCTCGGCAATCAATGGACCTTAAAGAGCAACACCAAGGATGCGAAGTGTTTCTTTCCGACAGGCGCTAAACTAGTTTTTCCTTACGATGAACTCCGGAAAACATTAATATGACGTCAGCCACCAGACATGTTGGTGGGCAAGATGCATACATTCCAGGACTACAATACATTCACCTGTCAATCGATCCATGTTTAGCGATTGCACAGGGATCATTGACAGGTGAATGTATTGTAGTACTGGAATGCGTCTATCTTGTCCACCAACATGGCTGGCTATTGAATACGGTCTATTCCCCACTGCCTACAAGATGCCACTGAGGAACATAATGAAGAAACCAGTATTGAAAAAGAACAATAAAGGAAAGGATGGTTGGTGTTCAAACACTATGAGCTAGTAAAATCTCAATTCCCTTGGCACAGTGCAGTACCTTCCATTCACTAGTCATTTAGAAAATACACCCCCTGGTTTTTGGGTATTATATCGTCGTGGGTTCTGCATACTGTCGAATCAGCATAAATGCCAGTTCTGAGAAAACGGCGTTTGAAAGTTTGAGTTACTTATGAATGCGTGTAATTAAATGAAATAAAAGGAAATGGCTATTTTAAGTGGTGTATGTTAAAGACATGAATGGTTACTAACTGACGATAGTATTAAAACACCAAGAAACATCTGCTTTCTTATTCAAAATGGCCACTGAATGTGATTTGACAGTTTGTCAAAACCCAAATGTTTGATTCGCTGTGTTCTAAGGAGTCGAATACGTATTCGACTGCATGAAACCCGTTGATTTCTAATGTTAGTATGGTGAGATTACTATAGCTACGGGTTTTTACTATTTTAAAATGGTGATGCTGATGATGCCACGATGATAAGAATAACGATGGCGGTGATGATGGTGGCAATAACGATCAAATAAGGAAACATCGAGCTTGACGACGACAATGATGCTACTGATCAATGATGATGATGATGATGATGACGATGACGATGATGATGATGATGACGATGCCGACGATGACGATGTCTGCTGATGATGAAGACGACGACGATGTCTAATGATGATGAAGACTACGACGACGACGACGATGACGATGTCTATTGCATTGTGTTTATAAATGTTACAAACCATGCAAATTTGTATACAAACGACTTCCATAAGCGGTTAAAATGGGAAACATTCACTGTTGCATTATCGTTCGTTGTAAAATATAGCGCAGACTGACCATGATGACCAACGAATTCAGAAAATTACAACCTCTTACAAATTTGGCTCCTTAAAATTAATATCTTCAATTAGTCGCCAATATGTTTTAACTCATTTTTGAAGAAAAAAAAACATAAATTTCAGGAGTAAGAAGGAACACAAACATTGTAGTGCATGTTATATATAAAAATAATAAATAGTATGCATGTTGCAACACACAATAAATATTGGCTAGAACTGTTCAAAAATTGAGCTCAGAAAATATTTAAAATGTAACTGGAATGTTTCATAACTCAAAAGGTTTTGGAGGATAAAAGTGGTCTATATTTTTCTCGTTTTCTTAAATTCTCATTACATATATAGTTCCTATCTTTTAAAGTAATGCCCACGCTTAAAATATATACCAAACTTGAAACGAATTAACAGTTAAATGGGCAATATACTCATAAAATCGAACATAATTTAAACAATTTAGAGCGCACTAACGCTTATACAAACAACTTCCCAAAGAAAATATCAATTTGTTCCTGAAAGGCGAGTTTTTTAAATGATTTATATATTTCGTTTGCAGAATATCCAGGTTAACATAAAAGAAAATCAAACTTTCACAATATGTTTACAAGTCTATTTTGTAACACGGTTTACTAAGGGGTGGGGTGGTAAACACCCCGAGAATTCATTTAATATTATTATAAAGCAATAGATGATTTCGATGTTGGTACCAGTTGATAGCATTGGTCCATCGTTTTCTATTGCTTCCAACATAACCTAGTATGGCGTCACAATGACGTCAAAGCTCACGCGTTGGCAAAATTGGTCATTTCCACAGACACACATCAGAGTATAAAATGAAAAATTTTGCATAAAAGGTAAGAATATTGGATTTTCATGCGGGGTTTGGCCCAAATGATATGGGAAATGACTGGTTTTAATCAACATATAATTTTAGAGCCATACATTACACAATATTTAAACAAATAAACTACTAACTAAAGGGTAATGCAGTATCATTTATAGGCGAATAATGTGCCCGAGGTCGGAAAAACTAAATAATGGCGCCCATTATTTTTTATATTTTTTCCCCGAGGATACATTATGAGCCCATAGATGATACTACAAAACTATTCTATTCTATTAACTAAAACAACTTGATTGTATTTTGTTTGTTTGTTTGTATAATGTTTTAAGTTAATATGCCTTATGTGTATTTTGCATGCTGATTAATGAAAATAAATGAAAAGAAAATGCATTAGCGGCTCATTATTGCAGAATAATGGGCAGTAAACTGACCAATCAGAATGCTGAATTTTCAATAATGTGTAGTAGAGGTAATAGAACTCCCCACCAATCGACTTCGACGCCAAGCCCGGTGACGGTGCTACCTTCACATTTGTTACGCCAAAATTAGCAGAAGGATGTGAAATAATTATGGAAGGCTTAACGAAAGTTTTTAACGTTTTTGCGCACCGAGGGAAAGTTTACCTGGGGTGATAACTCATCCCCTTTGGTAATACGAGGGTTAATGTCACTATGCCCCCCAAAGAAAAAGTGATAAATTTGGTGTATTTGTACAAATGTTAAAACTACAAGTACAAGTAACATAATTAAAACACAAATTAAATGTGAAATAACATGACCAATCCCTCATGAAGTATAGAAAGGTAAATTTCAACGATTGCCTTAAATCTTGAAAGACCTATTATCGACTTTGATCACTGAAGTAGCAATCTTTGTCCCAACGAATACGTATTCGTTCACAATTTATCTGTGTGCTTCGAGATATTTGGACACGCAAAGCTATCGAATACGTATTCGATTGTTTGTGAAACTCGTTTTATACAAATGCGTGTTATTTGACTGCGGCTATTTTGGTTAGGAGATGTAATTTCACTTTTATTTTTGGGTACAATTAAAGAGTACATACAATTTGACCAAAAAATCAGATTCGACACTATGTCGTGACCATGACGATATATAATACCCAGATCACACAAGGTCAGTTCATGTGTCAATGTATGTACAGTACACAACCCACTGAACTGTGTCCTTGGTGGATGAGCATATTGTAACTCATAGTGAAAGCCCTCAGTTTACTTTCAACGAGGGTGTTTAATCCTTCTGCTGAAACCTGCAGTAAGACTGAGACAACAAGACTATTTGAAATTAAATTTCCCAACGTTAATTGGCAATTGTGACATTATAAACTTATAAATTATGTTATGTTACAAGAATGTCTTGAAGTTGATTTTCAATGGCAACTCTGTTTATATTGGGATAGCCGAAACTGGTCCAACAGACCCCCAATTACACCAACTAAACATCTCATGAAAGCTGGTACATTCCTAAAAAAGAATCAGTTAACGTCCAGTGTAGATGAGCTTAGGTTTTTGGCCCAAAAATAAATCTTTGATTGTATATATTTTTTGGGACAGTCTGTAGTCATTCAAACAACAAGGCATGCTTCACAGAACGAAGCACATCAAGCAATCCAGGTCTTTACAATTATCACACATTTGAAGTTGTTTCAAGGCGAATTCATCCCTTTATTAAAAAGAGTTATTAACCATTTAGAATGTCACACAATTTGACCTGATTTCAAATGTACCCTATACTAATTTTAGCCCCTTATTTTACAGAATTCCCACATTTCTCCGAGGTTGGACCCAAATATTTGGAAATAACTGTTCAAGGACATACTGGGGGTAAATGCTCAGAATGATCAGATCCTTTTCAAAAGTGTATCAAATTCTTCGTCTCATTGTTAAACTGAAAAGATATATCTGTTCAAGTAATTATCTTACATAGTGAGCTCATTATGACAGGTTGCTACAGGGTCCATTTTTCGAAGATATAGATAGTGTGAATGAGCATTGTTATCTGTAATATGACCGTACAATTAATTTGGAATTAGTTTAAGGGCCTCGTCTTACCAGCCCCTTTATTTTTGGTAACCTGTTTTACCGGGGGGGATGTGGTTACCCCCCCTTGAGAATTCGTTATAAATCACCCGATCTTATGATTTTGATACCAGTGGATAGTTGTGGCCCTCTTCTTCCCATTGATACCCCAAAACAGTACCTAACATACCTAGTATTTCGTCACACTGACGTCAATCAAGACCGCGAGTCGGCAAAATGGGCATTTTCCCCACCAAATAGGCTAAAATCCCAGTTTTGGCTCTAAAAACGTAGGAATATCGGATTTTCATGCGGTTTTCCAGCTCTAAATATGGCATTGGCTATTTACATAAATATTAGTTTTGGGGACTATACTGTGTGTAATATTGTCAAAAATGCACCATAAAATGCCTTGGGGTGGCAACCCCCTACCCTTCGATCTTTGACGGCATACCCTAACCCCGGTGAAGGTGCTACCTTCATAAAAAAAAGACATTTTGTTTCGCTAAAAGTACCAAATGATGAAGAACGATTACTCTAGAAGCTTTTACGAACGTTTTTGGCATTTAAGCGCACCGGGGGGAAGTTCACTGGGGGGGGGGGGTAACCCCCCCCCTGGTAAGACGAGGGTTAAGTAAAATGGTACTCTTTTGAAAATTACCCCACGATGACCTTGAACATAGTTGGCCTGTGTGCCTAAAACTAAAGTACAAAGTTAGACAAGATTATTTCTTATTAAGTGTCACCTTCAGAATACAATAGTCCCTAATTTAGCCCAATTGAATAATTTTAATTTTTTAATCCCGTATAAACTCTTCCACTTATTCCTCAATTATCACAAGGGGGAATCTTGAAGAAGCTATCCTGAAAAAAATCAGCCACTACTTTATTTTCCGCCTTCTTAGCTACATAGACTCTGAGTCCTGGACTATATAACAAAAACCTCCTTTCTGCCGGATCTGCTGTTGCTAGCAATTGTGTATTATATAAGACTGATATAGAAAGGTTGCCGGTTTGATCATAAGAAATTTTTAAAGAAACCATTTTTGAAAAATCATTTCACTGAAATGCTTTGAAGAGCTGGCGCTGGACCTCCTGAACGGTTTACCTTCTAAAATGCATTCTTATAATTTGTTGTCTGCAGTCTGGCCTATACCCTTCTTGCATTTCCCAACATGTCTGCTTTTTTGGTGGAGGGTGGGTGTCAATGTCCATTCATGCTTCATGGGTAAAGCATGAATGGACCGCTTTCGAGTTTTTAGTTGTAGGGTTGGGTTGGTGTGTGGCTTATGGCCTGGGTTTTGGTGGTTTGTGTTTCTGGGTTCTTTGACAGGTTGGTTTTGTCTGTCCAAAGAATATGGCTATTTTCTTGTTTTCAATGAAAAATTACAGTGCACTAACTTTTGATATGATGTATTTATAGAACTTGTGTGGTGCAATTGCTTGTAGTTATTGGAGGAGTCACAGTCCTTTGGTTTCAAGCGGTTTCTTGCTCCTTATTTTTCCAAATACAAAAAAGGTGAAACCCTTGATTGTTATTTATTTTTTCTTTATACTGGGTCCTTATTTAGAGGTAATTTAAGTAGCCCAGTGTTCTTCCACAAGGCCCAGTCTTAAAATATAACATCAAAATACCTGAACAACAATAACCTTATATAACTATATTTTTTAGTTAACCATTTTCAACAGATACATTATAAAGTATTGCAATTCAATTTAATATTACACATACATGTGACTACAAAAAGCACATAATATACACCAAAATTTTAACATTCCTGTATAACCACTAACTTTACCACCAAAAACAACTAAAACAATACTATACAACATTTTATAATATAAAAAAATTTACAATAGATTCATTAAAATTCATTAAAATATAGATTTTAATATAAAATAATCATTCCATGCCCCTAAATAATCTCCAATGGAAGATGCAAATAAATAAAATAACTTAAGTAGAAAATAAAAAAGATATTCTGATATTTATTAACAAAATTACGAATAGTTTTGGGGAAAACCCTTGAAATACCATAAATGAGCATGTAACGAATGGAATAGAATTTTATTACACATCTGACTCCTATATTCTGAGAGTATTTGTTTTGGAGTGGCATTGGATACATGTGTTTTGGCTGTATTTCCAAAGCAAGGGCTCCCATAATGAAAAGAGCGTTTCCCACAGTCTCGGATTGGTTTACTTGGTCTAATTTTCCCTGGGTACTGGAACGAGTACATATATTATGGGAGTCAGAAACAATTGTGAAGTATGCATCTTAGCCTGTGGGGCAGCCCTGAGCGGACAGACATTTAAAAATAAATTAGATGGTAGTTCCTACACTTCTGCATGGAATCCCAGCCCATTGTTTATCGAAGACGCTCAATAATTTGTGCTAACTGGGACTCTGATGTATTGTTCATTGGTGATCTTAGTTGTAATCCTCAATTCTACTCCTGTAAATATTTAACTACTACAGTTCCCCATAACGATACCATAATAATCTAAATCCTCTGGATAAAAAGTGAATTATGCAGAATTGTAAGGCTTTTCTCAGACAGATACTTCTGATTCTATAAAAACAACACAACTATGGATTTGCGACAGATTTGGTAAACGTATAGTAATCCAGGTAAGGATGTCGATATGCAATCCAGATAGTTAAACGGCAGGCACAATTTCAACCGTGGGTATCTCTAGTAATAGTAAAACATTAAGAGGGTGGCATTATAAAGTTTAAAACGAGCCCCAAAACCATAGCTTTTGTTTTAGATGCATTTGTTTTGTAAGCCGAGCAATACTTTCCCATGATTTTCCATCCACAGGCCACTTCAACAATGTCTGCAGTAAATTTCTCGCAATATCAGCTGCTATACAAGCGTAAAGCAAAGCAGTGGCTCATCGAATACCGAAAGACCTTTGCAGTTAAATACATCGTTGGCAGACTATTTATGTACAGGTGTAATCGAGAGGTCCTAGTATAGGACCAATGTGGTACACAAAAATTGATATTAGCCAATTTCAGAAATGAAATGTCATGACAATCCTGTCTAGTTATCATTACCACAGGTATTACGGAGATGGGGCGGTAGTTACTTACTGAATATGTGCGCCACTTTTTTTACAATGCGAACTCTACTTCTATTCCATTTTGTTGGACTTAGAACATACCAGTTTGTTAACTGAATATGTGAATATTGAATGTGTGGCACAGGTGATGAAAGGGCCAAGCCCCAGCTTTTAACAAATGAGAACTTACAGTATCAAGACCAGTCGCTTTGTTTACAATTCCTCAATGCTTTAAATCTGTGGACAGTAACATTTGAAAAATGAAAATTAGGATTGTTATCACTGCACTGAACTTTAGGAGGTTTACCGTTGAGTTTCTTAGCGATACACTCAAAAGTTATGGCAGTTTGAATAACAGTTGCAAAATAATGTGATGGCATCTGTTTCAAACTTGAGCAATAAAAATATAAAAACATAGACAGGCATCATTTATTACTGTACAGAATCGTGTGTATACCAACTTTTTACCCGCGGCCATTAAAATAAATCCTCTTAACTCTCACAGCGAATGATCAGACTTAAAATTTATAAAGTTTCACTCATTTTGAAATTCTACTCTAATAATCTGGATCATCTATATACGTACTGTCATCACGTAGTATTGAATAGAGCGTAGCAGCATGCAAAACTAGTTGACGGGAAGTTTGTCCACGATTTGTGATCTTACGGATACCCGATGAAAAGCCCCTCATTCGTGAAAGGATTTACTCTGTGGAGGAGGAAATCGGTTTGAACCATTTTTACATTAATCAATGTTCTGTCATTGCAAAGGAATGCTATTAGCTGACTACTCATAGCCATAGCGTAACACAGGTCTTACTTGGAAGAGAAATTTTGTCGGTTTCCCGCGATATCCAGTAGGTGAAACACAAAAGGCCACTTATCCGACTCACGCTGGTGCATTACGGGGATCTGACCCATAGAATCAGAGTTGTCTAGAAATTAGTGACCAAAAGCGTAGACTCCGTTGTTGACACTTTTTTTTTCAAGCACTATTTTTCCATTCGTTTCTACAGAAAAATGGATTACTGACCTATATTAGGGTATTTACTATTATCATATAAATCATGTAATGAACGGTAATTACTTTTATGTTTCGTTAGTAGTAGTATATAGCATAAGGCCTATACATGCATGGGTAACCATTAAAATAGCATAAACGGCTCTAATCTTGGTGACCGACCGTCCGTTGGATGCATTAGGGGATGGGCTTGAAGTGGATACAGGCTAATTTTATCGGAGTGAGGTGCCATTCAATATTTGTATCAGGTTGCGTAATCTTAGGCAATTACCAAAAAAAAAAAAAAAAAAACAAAACCCCCCCAAAAAAAAACAACAAATAATTGTTGCAGTACAACGGAAGCCGAGAATTTTAAAAAAAAAAAGGCATAAAGTAAAAATCATAGATCGATTTGAATTAATTAAAAAAAAAAAAAAAAATATAACATTAATTTCAAGATATATGTTATACTTTACAAGATATACGCCTTTTAAATGCGTTTTTGTATTCTATCATTTTAAAGTGCAAGTACGGTGTAAGATCGAACATTACCCTATTTGGGTTGAATAACAAAACTCATTTCCCATTCTGTTAATTTGGAATGACAAAAGGTTGCCACCGCACGACCCAAATTGACCAGTTGGGTCTCGCTGTAAGCCTTTAGCAGCCATACAGGTTGCTCCAGCTGCGTGCGGCCTGCTAGATGACCAATCAAGTTGACGACTACTACTACAATGATGACAGCAGTAACAGCTGTAACGGTAACTCCAACCAAAAGGAACAATTCACCAGATATCAGCACCACCGCTTAGACCTGTGAAGAGAGGCAGGTAATGTAATAAATACCAAAGCGGTAATACCAAGAACGAAATCGTAAAGAGATACATACTACATCTAGTAGTAGTTCACGCTACAGGTTCATTGAACTGATATCAGCCTTGGATTAGATATGTTTTAAACGGTTTCGGGATGCATTTTTATGCTGATACTGAATCCGACGAGTGCCAGACAAGAAACCTGGAGCACATTGTAAAAAACGAAAAAATCAATTGGCCACCAAAAACACAATAGTCATATTTGTTGGTCATCAAAAGGTGTGTATTGTTTATCTGTCGCGTAAAACATTCATTGCAGGTTCACAGGGTTTTGCCGCCAGGTTTTTTCCAGAGTGAAAAAAAACTCCACAAAACAACACAAATTTAATTTACGACGCAGAATTAATTTAATATCATGAACTAAAGTAACAAATAAGAGCGGGCTTAATATCGAAAAACCTTGGGGCACACCACAATTTTCTTAAGTTCGATTTTATTGTATAATATACATATTGCATTCTATATGTAAAAGAGGGCCCTTTGAACCAATCTAAAATCCATAGTGCATCAACAATGTAATAATATGTCATGGTCAATAGTTCAAAATGATTTCAAAAATCTAAGAAAATACCAACAGTTTGTTATTTTCTGCAGAATTACATACTTTCTCAACCAAATCAATCATTGCCATGTAAGTCGAATGACCTGAGCGAAATCCCTATTGATTATCATTTATGATGTTTTGCTTGTCAATAAAATTGATGCATCAATTAAATACCATTTTTTTCAAAATCTTTGATAAGTTGGATAATACTGATACTTGTCTATAGTTTGAAAACACTTTAACTTGTGCATCATCCTTTTTATAAATGTGTACAACCTTTGCAATCTTTTAAACTATTAGGAATTTCTAAAGCTGATATTGAAAAATTGAAAATTGTTTTAAGTGATCTTGTTATTTCATTGGCTATCTTTTTGAGAACCAAATTACCAACACCATCATGACTGGGACTCTTATTTTGATCAAATTTTGCAATATTTTGAATGAATTCAGTTTCAACAATTGGTTTCATAAACATGTTTTTTTTGCGTTGACTCTGTCAAATAGTTCTTTCCAGATCTTTGTACAAGTTACATTAGGTAATCAGATTAATCAATACATGTAAGATGCCATCCAAGATTGGAATTCAGTATGGCTGGAAATGACACTCACAAAGCGGCGAAAACAGATCGAATAGTCTAAAGGTATGTGTCTCTTTGTTTTAGGTAGGTTTAGGCGTTCATTGGCATCCATATTGTGACATTTAATAATGACACATAAGTTAGTCTTACTGTCATAAAACACATACCAATAATAAAAATCGCAATCCGAACTTTTACCTCTTACCTATGATCAATTGAAATTGTCACTCTGCAAAAAAAAAGTGGTTCGTACATTTTCATCCTCAGCAGCTCCGATATATGATTTTCAACCAAAATAATTGATTATATCTATTCTAGACTAACTAATCCAAATAGTTACAGCACAAAATAGCCAAAATTATACCATCTTGTATTTTTCTCAGAAAGTTCAATTTCACCTTGGTCTTTCCCATAGAATTTTTTTGTTCACTCCTGTTTATAGTGCCCAAGGAGTGGGTTACTAGGGACCCAATCTAATTATGCTAATGATGCCGTGTACAGATCAAAACATTTTGGTATCAGGAGAAGCGTATTCATAAATCAGACAAATAGCAAAAAACTTCTTGAAAATTTTCACTGCATAACCCCGGTGCGTAACAAGAAATCGCAATAAATTAATTGTTGGGTGCCATGGAACCCCTCCTTGTGCCGTAAAGTGTTCACTGCATTTTTTCACTTTCAAGCTGGTAGTCATTTTCCGAAAAGAACGATAGGAATATACCAAGTTATCATTCTACGGTCAAAAGTAGATAAATATCAGGTGCTTTATTGTATTGGCGGCCATATTGAATCTCTTATTTGTTTAATAAATCATAGTTAATTGGTCAAAATGGGTGTTTTGACTGGACAGGCAAAATAAAATTACAATTTTGGAGTAATAAATATATGAGTTTTTAGTATTTTGGTAGCCATTTTGGATTTTTTCGTTTTCTTTAAAATGCTCAAGGTTTTTTAGTCTGACACCCATCGGATTCAGATTTAGCAGGAAAAAAACTGGCCTAGAAACGTTGAAAAACATTATATATATGGTATAACAAGGTCACATGGTCTGTAGCCTGGACTCTCGAAACAGAGGGTAAATGTGTGGAAAATGAATTGTAAAAAAACACAGAATAACGAAGGGCAGAAACAAAATACAGATGGTGAGCAAGTAGTCATGATTACGGGTGTAAATTGTAAAAAATCTGTGACCTGCTTACCCCATGCACACGAAAGATAATGGGGAAGGCTACGTAAATTCACGAATTACCTTCAGAAGATGGCGGTTCAGTTGGTGCAAGATCATTATCGATGATTGTGATTGTTGTTATTGGCTGTGAGATAGTTCCAGAGCTTCCAGGACTCAAGCTCAAAGTTAAGGTAAAGCTCTCACTGGGCTCATCATTCGGATCATCTACAATATGGAGCTGTATTGGGTAGGAGTCAGTCGTTGCTGGTATTTGAACAGTTAATGAAACCAGCTCGAAATCGGAACCTGGAGTAGCCGAAACAGGGCTGGAAATGACGCCTGGGGAGCATAAAAAGATGGAATATTTCATTAGCGTGTCCAGGTGTTATTACATGCATTTTGTAAAATGCTTCAAAGAGCGTGGGACTGAACTAATGATGAAAAATGAATTGATAAATCTCAATCTATAAATCGCTGGACATTGGAACTTGTTCTTTTAAGTTGGTTGAAAAATATTGTGAGGGTCAATTTATGATCAACAATTTCTTTCTCATCAGCAGCGTAAGGGGTAGCCTGAGGAATCTGTTACAAGAGGAGGCAAATCACAAATAAAGTGATTATTTCCTAAGCGAACATATGAAAATACCAAACCCCAACCCCAGAATTGCTCGAAAAGGTTCATTTTCCCCTCAAACCTTCCCTTCCTAATTAGGCTATTTGATTGGTGGGTACTGCAACTAATACCATGGGATATCTGCCTATTTTACACGAAGACATTTTAATAGCTAGCCACTTTTTGCCCAGCGTTTGGAGAGATATTCTTCAGTAAGCGTCTGCTTTCATGTCCTGATACTTTGGTCCCTATAGATCACTTCCTCGTGGAGGACCATAATATTTATAAACAACACACAGAGCCTGGTGCAGTGAAATCCTTGAGAGAACGTATGTTGAGGATTCGTTTCATGCTGGGCTAAATAAAGGTTTATGCCATCATCTCCGCTAAAATTTAATTTTTAATCGGTCTTCTAAACAATTGTGAGACAATTACTAAAGAATGACCCTCGAATCGCCGATTTCGCGCATTCGTACAATATTCGAACAGGTCCTGTATTTTTGTTTTTTCCTTTTGATTTTTGTTTATCAAAATTGAAAACAACTACTGACTGCTTTATATTCCACATACCATTGCTCATCGGTACGTGACTGCAGAGAACGTGTGTTCTTTTCCTTAAAGCTTCGCGGGGAAATTATACTCCACAGTCGCCAGTTCATTTCACAGTTTGTACCTTTTCCTCATGAGCAGTCAATATTTGTACACTATCATGAAGAAGCCTAATATTACTTCGAAGGCATTAGAAAGATTGCTCCGAAAAGGTGCCCACTCTGGCTTTTCAAGGTTATATTACAGGAAAATTAAATAAGAAATTTTGTCCTAAGGATATTCTTCTCTAGATGTTATTGTCTTTAAACAAGCTCCACGAATGCATGTGCCTAATTATTCCTACTTACTCACGGTTACCGCATTGTTGCCAGATTTTGTAATAGTTACAGACGAGGTGCTTCCTGCCGTCTCAGAGATCTCGTAAGATGGTTGTGCCCAGCTGACAGCAGCTGCAATGTTGATAACAAAACACATGAAACTGAATCACATAACCATATTTGTTGGTGATTTACGACTGGTTGAAACCAGTTTAAACAATCCATTTTTATCGTTCAAAACTGGTTTCCTCTCTGTCATCTTGGAGGCAGTGAGAATTTGAGATGGGGAAAATGGCCCTACAAAAAAAAAAGCTTTGTCCTTTGTCCCCACTTTTGTCCCCAACAAAGCCTTGGAACTGGTCCCCATAGTTTCTCCCAGTAAAATTCAAAATATTAACACAAATTCCATGATTTTTGTCCCACGAGTCACCCATAACCCATATAACATAATGTTGGTGCCTTCACTGCTTAAAGAATAATATATTGATTAGTTCATTGCATGATAATTCATTCACTCTAGATATCTACAACATTCTTATTTTTATTTAAGAAAACAAGGTGCCAAACACGTACGCGATTATGTTTTGTTCAGGGCCGTAGGCAGGATTTTTTTTGGGGTGGGGATGTGGGACTTAAAAAAGTGGACCCTTTTTCGAAAAAAGGGTGAATTTTGTGGTCAAAGTGTTCCTAAGACCCCTTAAAATGGTCCTTTTTGGACATTTCATCACCAAAAAGTGGACTTTCTCGTCAAAATTTCTCTCAATTTGGACCTATTTATCAAAAAAATCAGCAGAAAAGTGACCTTTTGTCCCTTTTGTTGTGGGGGGGGGGGGGGGGGGGGGGGGGGGGTGCGGTCGGGCCTGTGTTTCTTGAACGTTGAATGAAACTGACCCAAGTGGTATTTTATCATTTGTGTTCCATTGACAATGTCTCCAGTTAGGGGTCATCAAATTGAATGGAATAAAAACGGGTATTTTAGCTTTGGTACTGATCTAAAAATTTTCAAAACTAAAAAAAAGCACAGTTTATTTTTTTGTGTTTGTATAATTTTGACACTCTGTATAGAAAAAAAGTAAGTCTACAAGAGAGGTTTTAAACACAACTTACAATCTTCATCATTGATGGTCACAGTGGCTATATTTTGACTACCAATGGCAATATCTTGTCCCTCAACAATTGTCACGACGAAGGTCTCTGGCTCCTCCACAGATTCATCGTCAACAATCTGTACCTGTACGCATTGTCGTCTGGTTCCTGTGAAGGTCACCCCTACCAAAGGTTCAAAGTCTGAGCCAATTTGCGCTGATGTTCCTGTCGTAGAGATTGCTGTTGAAAAAGAAAAGAGGTTTACAAAAAATAGGTAGGTAGTACGTTTGATGCAATGATATACACATTGATGACGCAAAATGTTGAATTTTCAGGTGCCTTCTAAAGCAACAATGCAATGTTTGCCTACCGTTGGAGCCAAATTTAAAATTTCCATCTGCTTTTCATTGAACCTTTTGATTTGTTTAAATATTGTCAGATTTGGCTGGGTCTGGAATGTTGATAGCTTAACACAGAAAATTGCATCAGTTAAATAATAGTTTCTAATTGCCAGAGGTTAAAAATAATATCATTTACCACATTTCCAAACTCACAAACATCAATATAATTATTTTATTTGGATTGCTGGTCAAAAGATACTATAAACTCTACATTTGATGGGGTATACATGAAGTAACACTTTTAAGACTCTACGTTTTAAACGAACCTACACTTACCAACAGTTTTAGTAGTGGTTGTATCGCCAGTCCTTACTAAGCATACTGTCAACTTGCCACCACTCTTCATCAACATTGTACGTGGGCAGCTCCAAAGATTATTTCGGCTACATAGTAATAATTTGGATGAATCTAGTCCACGAAAATTTACCATTCGAACGCAATCGGGGTTTTGATTACACTTTCTCTCTGGATCCTCATAAAGAGATCAACATTTGTTTACTCGATTTAGAGAATAAACTCATAAAGGTATGATTTTGGGAACCGGTACTCTCTTTACGGACGAATGGTGAACAAGCGAATACAATTAATTTTAAGTGGAAGACGAGGCCAGAGGCCGAGTTCTTCCCACGAAAAATAATGGTGTCGCCGGGTTCAAGTTCGTCGTAAAGAGGTACCGGTTCCCAAAATCATACCTTATTTCTCATTCTTAAACAGCTCTACATTTAAGGTCATCTTTCACCCATTTTCGCGATGCTTTACGGCTTAATACACAGAAAGGGGACGGTCCCCCACCCGTGACCACAATCGACAACCCGTTGAACGCAACGATCATATCTCAACGAGACCTCACGTTTGAGGCGCGCGAGAACGTAGCAAAACGCAGTATGACGCGAGCGCTTCCACCTAAAATAACATCATACGCAGCGCGTACTACCTGGGTTTCATTATCGAATTGGAAACCTGGGCACCAGCCAATGAAATTGCTTAACATTTTCACAGCTGTTTTAAGAATGAAATATACCAAGCCAAGACTCGCCGGCTTTCGTTGATATAGGGCGGTCTGAACAGGGAAGCATCAAATTCTAACCATTTGTTTAAACTGACTTACCATCATTATCTTCAATCTCTATTGTGAGAAGATAAATATTGCCCAGTTTCCATGAGACAGTCCTCGCCATTTGGGGTCCCTCCCAAAGTAAGAGTAACGACTCCTTCCTTCAACAAGCATAGTCGTCTGCGATAGCTTATGGTGATTGATTCTTATCGTCATTTGCTTTGAAACGTCACCGACGAGGAGGAAGCCGTTATGCTAAAGTCGTCGCTTTCGCTGTGACCGTGGTCTACTTCAATTTTCTAAATATTCCTAGAACAAAACGTCCCACAAATGTTTAAAAAAACTGAAAACTTCTTTCGTAAACTTCCTAGTGGTGTTCACCGATGGATAATTGCCGTTCATTTGAAGCAGGGTATTCACAGTCTGCAAATATGACCGTATTCAATATGACGTCGCCACCAACATGTTTGGGTGGACAAGATTGCTACATTCCAGGACTTACTACAATACATTAGCTGTCAATTCGATCTATGTTTAGCGATTAACCAAGGATATTGACAGGTGAATGTATTGTAGTACTGGAATGCGTCTATCTTGTCCACCAACATGGCTGGCTAGTGTTATATGGTCTATACTCTGTGGTTGACTTTACGTTAAAATATGATGAGTGGCATCATCAATGACTCTTCAATGACAATTACTTGGAGCTTCGTGTGGCACATCCACTCTGAGGTAAAGGCATGCCCCCCCCTAATCTACCAAGGGCTTCAGTTCAGTAGCCTTGGACGGGTACTGTTAAAACAACATCTGACCATGCCTGTTCTGGGTATCATAAATCATACTAAAATAACAGGGGTGTATTTGCTCACTAATACTGGTGAATGAAAGCTATTTAAGAAGCTGTGCCTGGAATTGAGATTATTATTAGCTTATACTGTAGTTGCTCTTTTCCGTCGATATTCCTCTGTTGAAACAAAGCTTCATTGCTGATAGGCGCTTGGCCAGATCTGGATGATCAAGGGGGTGTTGCGTGTACCATTTGATTTTCAGTTCAACAAAGGCAAAAGGGCACATGCTGTTAATTTTCTGGAGCACATTGGCCATTCCACATTGTATCCCAATCCTATGATTCTGTTGAGAAACAGTTCTTGAAGTATATTTCTAACCACGATGACAAGGAGTCGAGTGTCGAAGTACTTATCCATCCCTTATTATGGTCCGAAAAATCACTTTTCTAATACCCCCTGTTTATTCATAACCGATGAAGGGAGACCAGAGAGGGGAAACTGATTCCAGGAAAATGGCCAGAACTGCAGAGGTAATTTACTAAAACGAGCTAATGATCTTGTTAAATCAGCATTGGATCAAAGCTGCCTGGACCGAGATGGCAACGTTGTGGTTTTAGTACAACCAGATGAGCAAGTTGAAGGGAAGAGGGGGACCATCAAACCGAATCGACCTACACAAATTCTTTCTGAACACTCAAAACAGCAATCGTGATCTCCAAATGGAAAATGTAAAGACTAAAATAAAAGATCAATATCACCACGCTTGACTCTAGATGACTCCCACAAGCCACTGTATTTAGAAGATAATTGATACGAAATAGTTTTTTTTTTTTTTTTAAAAATTACAAGACATACAAGGGATCTGTATTACTGAGAAAGGTGGCTTCTGAGACGATATATACTCGTCTGGATGGCTACTATTACCCCTGGCTATCCGCAACCTTGATATATTATTTAATGCCCATTCAATATGTCTGATATGTTATTTGTAAAATACCTTGTTTAAAATGATGCATACTTATATTAAGCATTTGCAGGTTCATAGTCTCCCATATTAATTAACCTGTAAAATCGCGACAGTAAAATATACTTCCAATAGCATTACACTATGCAATTATAAATATCATAATATTATATCACCTATTTTTTTTTTTTTCACCAAACTAATTATTTCTTAAACCTGGTTGGTTGTTAAAATCATTTGATGCATTTAATACGGGATATACTAAAGATTTTTTTTCTGTACTCAAATGAATTTAATCGATATTCTGTAACTTCCATATTTTTGCATTGGCCGTTTAAAAAGAAATCTACAAAATCCCAGAATTTGGCTTTCACATATTTGTTTTCCTTTGTCTTTACATGCATGTCTATTTCCACATCAAATTCTACGGTTCTGGGTTGCTGGCCTGCCAGCATTCTTGTTCAAGTCGCACTTTTAAATTTTTAATTTATAGATTTTAAATGTTTTAGAAATGGTGTTTTTTGCTTTTTTAAATTTTTGGTGTTTAAACATTTTTTGAAAGGAGTGAAATTTCGCTCCAAAATAGTGAAATATATTCACAACTAATTTTCCTTGGAAAAGTGTAAATGGATATGTGCACAAAAAATGTACAACATTAAATCCTAAGATGCTCTCGTCGCTAAAAGTTAATGTAAATGGATTCTGTTTTTGTGAAATCAAAAATATGTATGATTATTGCCAGGATAATGATATCTATGTTGGGCGAATGTTTTAATGATTATAACGACTTGAATGTTGAGTTTGAAGTTAAGATATAGACTTAGAAAATATCGATAGCATGGGATTCAATCTCACTTAAGATACCGAATACTATAGACCTAAGAATCTAACGACAAGAGTCTTTGAAACCAAGCAACTTTTACTTTCAACGTTTGTATATAATCCCCAGTGAATTAAACAAGATATTATCTAAAGAATGTGATTTAAACTAGTCTGTCCACGCAAATATTAGGCGCATATCTGAAGATTTCGAATAAATTGAAACAGTGCTTTCGAAACATTAAATCACACTTTCAATTATTGTCCTCATTGAAACCTCACCTTAGAGAAAAACCACATGAATATTATACCACTTAACCCTGGTACCCTTGGATTCACTATACGAAAGGATGGGCCAAAAAGGTGGAGTATGTATGTATAGCTTAACAGTGTTTAATATTATTAGTTTAAGAACGGACTTGTGTCAAGCAAATATGTTTTTTGAATCGTGTGTTATTGAAATAGAAAGGAGTGGTGAAAAAATATTATAGTGGTAAAGGTACAGAAATGTGTTTTCCTCCCCCACATACCTCAATCGCGCATGACTAAGTCATTACTATACTGCTATGACCATGTATTTTAAAGTTATTAATTAAAAGGTTACTATCTTAGTGTGTGATTTTAATCATTGATTTGTTAAAAGAATGATGCACACAGGCCGACAACTCATCATGATTAATTTGTTGATTTATTCATATTCTTTTGTTCCAACAATTACTAAGCGCCACACGAATTACGAGAGCATGCTACAATATATTGTACATCTATTGACAATGATTTGTGTTCTGTCTCTGTCAATTCTCGTTTACCAGATATTTAGTGACCATTGCCAACCATTTTTGCGTCAAAATTGATCCAAATTGGTAAGCATAGTAGATCAATATATTTTCTTATAAAGTGGTTTATAAAGCGATGATAATATCGCAAGATTGAAAAAGAATTACTCAATGATAACTTGGGTGGTAAATTCTGAATGGCATTATGCCAATCAGGACTACACTCGTTTTATAATACATTTAAATTAAATGCAATTACGTATGTATACCATAAGGAAAATCTAAGGTTAATAAAAAGACAGTACCTCTTTTCATTCCCATGATAACTATAGGTCTTTAAAAAGTCAAAACAAACAAAATAAATTGTATAGCAGTATTTATCATGTCCCATAGTTTTTTTATTTTATTTTTGTTGTGCACCAGCGTTTACAAAAGTTCAAACCTCCCTAATAACTCAACACTTTCATTCTTCACTCCCACGATTTTCATATCTCATAAAAGTTTTCATTGCTAAAGAAACATATATGCAACAACGTGGAGAATCTATCATGCCATAATTGGCTGGGCAATAATTCTAGAACGTAAAAACAAATTCATACAGTGACAAACCGGTTAACGTAATAACTGGTCCAAAAGTAGTCTTCTGAGTTAACAATTTTTTGTTAATTAGTCCAAAACTCTGGCCTTCACAAATACAACACTCTAAAAACTATCTTTGCTATCTCAAGGACCAACTCAATAAAGTTGCTTATATGCACCATAGTCGAGGAATAAATAATAAAATTGTTTAATAAATTGGGGGGAGTACAAGAGCACCGGTCATGATGACATCGGTAACATGATTATTAAAAGGGTCATTCGAGAGATATTGCCAATCCGTTGTGCATTGTGATCTTTACCACGTCAATCTGAACAGGTAGAGTCCCAATAAGTGTTAAAAATTGCTCAAAGTTTGTTTTTCCAGATCTATAACAAAGAGGCCCCTGAGGTTTTTCTACTACGACCGGTGTCAGTACGTCCATGCTTATCCAAAATTTTGAAGGGTGGGGGGGGAGATTAGTCTTCAAATCGGTGTATTATCTATATTGATAAAAATACATATTAAACAAAACAATCGGTTTCGCCCAAACCCCATCTAACCTATAGGCAATTTTGGAATTAGTAGATAAGTTGTGTAATGGCTGTAGTAAAATCATGAACAAACAACTTGGATTTTTTTTTAAGATCTCTCAAAGCCTTCGACACCATAGACCATGATATATTATGATATCAAATTGGAATATTATGGATAGGGGGATTCGTTTTAAAATCGGGTTTAGGATTATCTTAAGCTCAAATCGAAAACAATATGTTTTCTTATTCTGCAGTTAACTCGGTCCTTTTAGAGTTCAATGTGTAGTACCGCAGTTTCAATCCTTGTTCATTGCTATTCATACTTTATTTAATGATATACCTGTTACTTCATCGGTTGTTAATTTTATATTATTCGCTGATGATACTATCGATATTTGTACTCTCACTCAGATCTGGATACTAAAATAGACTTCGTAATAATTAATTAGAAGAAGGGTTAACGTTTTAAGCAAATAAACTATTCTTGTCATTTCTAGTAAAACCATTATATTTATATTAAGTCACGCCCCACGGACTTATCCAAATCCAACGGACGGTAACAAACATTTCGTAATGATGACAGTCTTCCTCGAAATCGACAGATGATAATTCTAAGAGGTGGTTAACCGGTCACTCGATAATATAACCTTGAAATAGTACGCAATACGAAATTTCTCGGTGTATCATTGCTGAAATCTAACATGGGAAGTACCATATTGATTGCGCTCTCCAAGATATATATCTAGAAATATTGGTGTATTAAATACATCTCAAACATTTTGTACCAGATCGTTATATTATATACTTTTGTCTGTACCCTGGTACTACCGTCCATTATTTATGGTATATTAATATGGGGAAACGCCCCTTCGAAGAGGTATAGAGATCTAAACTTCACAAGTGGGTCAGTGTGAGAACTATCTCAAACTCCCACCGAGGCCATTCAGCCCACTTGTTCTCTTTACTACAATTGTATAAAGGTGTCTGATAGATTTAAACTTAATTTGGGTGTATTATGTTTAAACTTTTTCATAAAAAGCAACCGGGAATTTTTCATGACAAATATTTTGTAATCAACTACTGAATGCAATGATTACAATACAAGAATGCCCACAAGTATGGTAAATAGCAAAAAGCAAAAATTAAAAAAAAAACATTCTCTCAGAGGTCGGTGAGAACTCTGGTCCAGCTTTATGGAGTTCACTAGAAACATACATAAAAAAGCACTAGCCGTCAAACATTTTCCGGAATACACTGAAAGATACTTATCTTTCACGTTATGACTAAACGAGTATTTTGTGGCAATGTCACTTTGTGGTTGTGATGTCATTGTTTTGTCAGTCTGCGTCCATTTTAATGTGTTTTTTTGTTGTAACTTAATGTGCTCAGGGGTAGTCTCTATCTGGGCCTCATGGCCTTTCGACTGCCTCCTCCTTTGTCACTGTCTTTATTTGTAAATTTTGATATGGCTTGGAAATAAACTTGATATGATATGATATGAATAGTTATAGACTGCTTCAAATTCGATACAAAAGGAGGTTTGTGTATATTTAATTGTGTGTGTCTGTCTGCGTGTGTGCGGATGTGTGTGCGATAGGGCGCGAATGGGTTTACTACTTACCGACAGTCTTATCCTGAATAATACCTTCCCTTGTGATGTCAATTGTCAATGGTCCTGAACCTTCGGACACTGATATGGTGTTGGAAGAAACCTCCCATTCAAATTTAGCTAATGAATAATTTCAAACAGAAAAAAATGATGCAATTCAATCACAAGTATAATTATCTTCGGTTAAAATCATACGCATTTCAAAAACAACAACAGCAACCACCGCCGCTGCCGCCGCCGCCGCCACCGCCACCGCCACGCCACCGCCAAAAAAAAAAAAAAAAAAAAACCACCACCACCACCACCACCACCACCACCACCGCCGCCGCCGCCACCACCCCTTTATAGACACAAAAATCGGTACTTACAATCGTTATCTGTAATTGTAACCGATAGTGGCAATGAACCACCAGTGGCGCTACAGGCAGGTTCTAGGTAATCGAGGTTGACAAGGAATGTCTCAGATTCCTCATAGCATTCGTCATCTACTATGTTAACTAAAGCACTCTGCGTATTGGAATCAGTGGAAGAGTAAGATAGCGTCTTCAGACTGTTGTCGTAGTCCTTCGACGTGGCCTCAACGTCGGTGAATATAAGTGCTTAAAAGTAAAGACAAATAGCAGATAAAAATAACATTTTTCACCTTGTTCAAAAAAGATCTAACTTTGACCCAAATAGGTCAATAAATGTGGTATGCATACAGAGATGTTCTGAGCTGTTGCACAATAATTGTAGCTCTAAAGGTCACCTCATAATTCGAAACGCTGAAAGCGAAGCGAACGCGCAACACCTGATTTTCTCCGCAAAGCTCAGGTGTTACACATGCGCCAAAGGGTCAATCGCTAGTAGCGATTCGAAGTATAAATGTGGCCTTAACAGTATTTTTGCAATATGATTGTAGTTAGTGTGATATTCCTTATATCCAAATTTGTTATCACAAGATATATTACATCAAAGATTATGTTCTAACTTCCAATGAACAGATTCAAAATCGTTTATTTTTTTAATTTTCTTTTTTCTGAAAGGTAAATATAAATCCCTCAATATAATCAGCAATAGCCCAAATGTATGCAATAGTTTTTTTTTTAGCACGGGAAGTAGCAGTAATACTTTTAACATCATATAATCCATATTACATGAAAATATATGAATAAAAAAGCTCACTCAAATGAGTGGGTAATTATCATAACATAAAGATTTTTTTACACTTCAACACACCACAACATTAATGACAGTGATTTTTTTCTCTGACTACCCGGGGATGGCACCTTCGTTTATAACTAGTCCGATGCTCTACCAATTTAGCTAATGGGCCAGATGGGGGAAGAGCAGTGGTGTTTTATCTATAGACCGTCGTTCTCTTGTAACCAAGTAGATGTAAATTTAGAGAAACCAATTCCGAAATTAATAGTAACATGAACATCACTGCTGTAACATCACTGTTCTTCCCATCTAACTCACTAGATCAGTTGGTAGAGCTTCGGACTAGTAAACAAAAGGTTCCAGATTCAATTCCTGGATGATCAATGATTTTTTTCACTGGGTATCATTTA
>JAMKCH010025195.1:0-19104 GCA_023653785.1 Ophioderma brevispina
ACTTCCTGGAGTAATTGGTAACACCTTTTAGCGTTATGATATCTCTGGCATAGGCGGGTTTTGTGGATTTGTTCTGAGGTGGCTTTGTCTTCATTAAATAAAGAACTGATTTGAATTGGTTATTCAAAATTCTGCTTTTTGGCTCTGTTCCATCTGTCTCGAGTTGCCCCTTGCCTTTTCAAACTGGTATTCCCCTCGCTTCAAACCTGAGTTTTTTAATGAAAGACCTAATTTTTTAGTGATCAGAACATCTGATCAACACAACATATTTTTGACGAATCGTTCTATTCTTCCTTGTGTTTCCTTTCTTTTTCAATTTATCAGGTGTTTTGGATCCCAGATGTGCTTGATTGCGCTGTTTGCGCTGAGTCAACGCTTTATTCTCTTGTTTATCCAATGGTGTTTGATTTCTCTTGGATACAATTTTTGAGGTTATGTTGTGTCATTGCATTCTCAAGGTCTCTTGAAATTCATCATACTCCCATGTGCTTCCACTCAAGATCCCACCTGTACAAACTCACCATATTTCAACAACACTCAAAATTAATCTCACGCTCACATCGTTACTGTCAAGGCGGAACACAGATCAGATTGATGACACAGATTTTAAACCTCTCAGAAATTTCCAGTCGTTAACCTCCACGTTAAGTTACAAGCAGCACTGCTGAACCAGAAGTTGTTGTCAACGAGCCTTGTGTTGTAATTGGGATGTCAACTGAAGACATTGGTACATTGGTGTCTCTTCCAAAATGACAATGGGAATTACACATACATAGTAGATCATCTTGAGCGCTGTGTGTTCCAAATTACGTTGATACGCTGGACAAACCCCAAGCACTGGACAGATACAACTGTAAGTGTAATGCCAATTCTACCATTCAACATTGTTGGATCATGGGACCACTAGCAAGCGTGTCATGGACCTTTGTCGTTGACAATCACCACACCACACAATGCCCTGTTCTAATCATCTATTGAACTGAAAATGGAGATTATCACTTTATGGTAAGCTGGCATGATTGGTCCTGTACAATGAAACATACAATTAGTAAAATTGATGGTTTGTAAGTGTGCAACTTCTGCAATTTTTCTGGCAATACTTGTGGATGTACTTTATGCAGCTTCAATTAACTCGTCGCCCACATCACATACTGTCTATTCTGACTTTTTGACTTTTTTGAGATATTTAGCACATTTACTTAAAATGTTATGTTCTATACGGCACAAAGTTACAACATGAAGTGACTTAATTAGTGAGATATTCATTTAATAATTTTGATCAATAAGCTCACACTGCATACAGTGTGAGTCAAAATGATTGTTACCCGATGAAACAAAAAATTAAAATATTTGTTAATCTTTTTAGAATATTATTATAATACTTTTTATTAACAAATAAAAGTACTTCTCTTAATCACCATTTCAAAAAAATCCCGAGATTCATGCATTTTATTTTCAAGTTAAGTAATTTTAGAGGGCTCCCGAAATGCCGCATTGTACCTAATTGTACAGTACAACACCATAGAAGATGAGTAAACATGTAAACAGTGTAATTCACAAGCCAGGATCCATAAAACAAGATAGGCAAAAACCTTTCTTGCTTGTTGGCATGTAATTCAACCATAGTGAAGCACAAAATTATTTAATATTTATCAGGATGACAAATTGGCCAAAAAAGTCTGACCTTTGACCTTTAGCCACCTAAGGTGGTATCACGGTAATTGAAACCAAACCGGTTTTGGTGTGTAGTTTTTCAATATCTTTTTGTTTTTGCCTAGTGTTTATAGTTTAAAACGAGTTCATTCCAACCTTGAAGAATTCTAAACAGTCAAATATAATTGCATTTTGTTTGTTGGCAATTAATCCCGACTTAATAACTGGCCTGTGTTAGAACTCATTGGGGCATTATTATTACCATTGTTATCGACAGAGTGTGTAAAGTCACATTAGGTATCCCACTTTGTAAAATGTGCGCTTCAATTACCTATCAATAGAATCTTGACAAAAGGCAAATCTGAGGGCGTTTATTTAAATGAGTGCAGATATTGATTGCCTGAATCAAAATGAAAAATTCAAAATTCCTGTGAAAGCTATTTAAATAAATTGTCCTTTTGGTTTGAAGTATTTACATTTTTAAAGAGCTACCTTACACAGTTTTTGACAAGAAAAATCAGGATAGTGGGAACAATCATTTGACTCACACGGTACAGCGAATTTCACAACTGTCTATGTTTCATTACACGTAATTTCAATAAGCTTATAATTAACGCTGTTCGTAAAAAAGGTGTATTACGTGGCACACTACAGATCTATGTAGAGAGGAGCAGAATATCATAGGGTCCTTATTGGGAGTTCCGTTTCATGCTCGACTACATCTAGATTTTGAACCCTATAAGTAATGTTTATGTGGACCTCAACATCAATGCACGGTAGTTAGTGGTGTCAAATGTGGTGTCACTTTTCAATACGGGCCAATTTTAAGTTTGCACAGGGGTTAACTTTCAATTACTCCAATCATGTTGAAATGTATGTCATATTGTCCGTCTAGTCACAAGGATTCAAAAATGTATAGTTTGTATCCATCTATACCATTGGTTTTTAGAGTTATGGGTAAACTGGCTAAAAGTGGCAAAAAAAGGTCAAACTCAATTGTACAGGGTCACATTGAAAGTTACTCGGATTATATTTTAAATGCTCGCATTATTATTGCCTGAAGGCATGAGGACTCCCAATACGATAGTTTTTGATTATGTTAAATGTTTATTTACCGAGATACAGGTCAAGAAGGTCAATTCATGGATATGTTTGCCCCATGCCCTATTTTGTCACTAGCATGATAACTATGCATTGTAGATGCTTACAAACTATTCCTTATTTGACACATTAAGCTAGATGAACAATTTGTTTAATTTTTACCAAAATTGGAGCAACTTCTGATTTGACCCCTGTACAAACGGAATTGACCTTTTTTGCACTTTTGCCATTTTTACCCAATAACTCAAGCGACCTGTTATGATGGTAAGACTATACATGTTTGTAATCCTTATGACGAGACGGACAATATGGCATACATTCAACCTTATTGGAGTAATTTAAAAGTTTGACCCCTGTGTAAACTTAAATAGTCCCCTATTGAAAAAAGTGACACCACAATTTTTTTTGACACCACTAACTATCTTGAATTTATGTATAGGGTCGCATACTAACTACCAAAGGCGTCAAAGCTGAAATGTAGTATGACATTGAACTATGATGTTTGACCCAAGGTCCTTGCTCCCGCTCTAATGTGGCTCTTATCTCCTCGTGCGTGAACATTTCGTGTTTCACATAGTTGATCTATTTCTGAATGAATTTCGAACTAAATGACTGGATGTGTTCGTATGAATCAAACTCAAGCGAATAAAAAAACTGAATTCTTTGTAGCCGGCACAACTCAAAGTCTCAGTTAATCAACCAAATTGAAATTAAAGTTGGTTACAGTATCATACATCATCTGAAACTGTCCGATTTGGGCATCATACTTGATTCTCATCTCTCAATGACTCAGCACATCATTATCATATCTCCCTTCAATCAACTTCCAGCTTCGCAACATTCGCCCCCGTATTAAACGTTTTCTGGATAATGCAACCCTTCATGCAGTTGTTAGAGCCACTGGTACTCTCACGCATTGACGATTTGCAAAACGCTCTCCTGTATGGAGCCAAATCAAAGGATCAGATCGCCTCCAATAGATCAACACCAGGCTGCCAAATGATTCTTTTCTGCAACCAGATTTGATAGCCCTTCTCCACTCATGCGCAATCTCCACTGGCTGCCCATAAGAGACCGTATAAATTTCAAACTCTTTGCCTTTACATCTTAAGTGTTTGGCAAGGATCACGGCACCACAATTTCTAATTGACCTTATCACAATAAGAAAAAAAATCTGGGTCCATGCACCAAGATAATCAAACTGACTAAACTATCCTTAACAGCTTTTCCTGGAAGGAATCGCATTGGCGATAGGGCATTCCAAGCCAGCAGCACAACACTGTGGAACCGCCTCCCACAAAACATCAGGGAGGCAGGCTCAGTTTGAAACTTTCAAAAAAATGTCTGAGTCTCATTACTATGTTAAGTAATATCATGTTTTGTTTGCAATATATTCTGCTGTTCTGTTCTTTCCTGCGCTTGATCTAGATGGTAAAGGCGCATTAATATAAAAAAAAACCGGGTTAAAAAAAAAAAAAAATATTCCTGTCTGTATGTATGTATGTAGGATCATCGAACGACATTGAAACATATAACGGTGAAATTAGCGTCTTAAGTGAGAATACGACTTTTTGGCGTTTCACATACAGACTTATGAATTTGTAGCTTTATATCAGGAATACAATTGCACTTTCAAACCTCAGCAAGTTACAAACAAGGTTTTCTTCAAAGCAAAGTCAAAAGTAATGTTTAATTTATATGAACAACATGAAATCTCCCGGATAGAAATTTCGACTGGCGATTTTTCTCGATAAACGGCCATTTCGTCAGATAAGACGTATTGATGTGGGCGACGAACTGATTGTTTTGAATTGCTTAAAAGAGCATTTTAGTGATCGAGGTTGAAATTAGATAAGCCGTTAACTCAAAAATACTGCTTTTGAGAACATGTATGTTTAATATTTTCCTACTAAGCAAATCTAATTATTATGCAAAAATGTAAATATCTCATAAAGCTCATATAGAGTACTGTAAGCAAACATTATATAAAACTTTAGTAAACAAAGAATAATGTTTAATAGTGAACAGCAGGAATAAAGAAATTCTTTAATATTTCTGAAGTGCTGAGGTTACGTTCCTTCGGACGGTAACTGAAAACGGTAATTGTGGTTACATCTTCACTATGCCTATGATTGACACATTATTTCAAATCCGATGTTTAAGCCATGTCATCCCTTTGGAATGTTTTAAAAAGAAAACCATCAATAATAAGCGGGATATGGAGCTAAAAGGCCTGTTGCAATTCTGGCAATTGTTGAAGTATGAAGCCTCAATCTTGTTTGGCCAAATAACAAACCATCAGAAGGTCGTAACTCAGAGTTAAGGCTCTTTCTGTAGTAAAACAAAAGTGTGCACCATGGAGATGTGGTGAGTGTTGATTTGCTTTTATAGGCAATAGGAAGTAGACGTGACATAAGGGTCATGGTTTTCAGAATCTGTAGGTGTTACAGATGTTTGTGGTATCCAAACATCAAAATTACCAAGAAGTGAGTTACGTCCTTCCGTTTGTAAAAAAAACCCTCGAGATTTTACTAGGACTAATAATGGTTGTCAATATTTAGTATTATCAAGTGACAATGATGAGGAGGGTTCTGTGTGACTGGAATACAGGGAATGCATGGAACTTACCTCCCATATAACAGCACAAATTTAAAATTTGAACACCTGGCTGTAAGTGATTTAAGGGTTTCTGACATTTGCAATCTAGTTCTTGACCTCAAACACCATATTCGCCACTTCCGTCTTAAATCATACTTATACCCTTGAGGATAGGAAAAACGTTGTGATTAATTTTTACTATAATTCGGGAAAAACCCACGCGCGACGCAATTTGGGGACACCCCTAAAAATCGGTTTGGAAGACTCCATCTCATTTTAAACGATTTGTTTTTTTTTTTATGAAATGTGTCAAAATGCTCAGTATAATATAAAAAAGCTGACTTCAAATAAGCAGGCACCTACCAGGAATGTTAAACACATCACCCATTTATAGCCCACCACTAAATAACATAGAACAATAAATCAAGTACATCTTGGGTGAACTATAATATTAAAGCAATATAGCAATTTTTGAAGAGCGCCCCAATTTTTCAAAAATTGAGATTTTAACAACGGTGCATTGTTAACTGGATAGTAAACTATACATGTGAATATGTGAATGGTTAAGCTATACAATGTCTATGTGTCGCAAACCGAAGGAATTGAACTCGAATACATATGAAATAGCCGGGAAACAATAGCGGCACCATGTACGTATCTACGCTCATATATAGTTCCTTTTATTGGTTCAGGCAAGTCAAGTTAGAGGTCATTTTCTTGAGGTGGCACTATTCATCAGGGACGGACACACATTAAACCTTAGCATTTCCAGCTCTGCCGTTAAGTACGATCTAGGATCCCAATTCTAATTCCAAAAATCGCTCATTTTATGCTTAAAATACGCATTTTTTAGCATTCTTCTAGTTTGCAAGTATAGTTTTCTAGACAAATTACAAAAATAGATGTGCAAAATATTACTATATATTTTTAAATTGGGGCCGCTCTTCAAAAATGTGTAAATTGCGTAACCTCATCTTACGGGGGGGGGGGGGGCGGGGGGGTGCCACGCCTAGTGAATTCGCTCCGATGCGCTAATAAAATGCCCACAAACTTTCGTAAAAAGCCTCTATAGGTATTTCTCTCATCCTTTCGGTCATCTATAGCGAAAGAAATGAAGGTGGTAGCACCTTCAACCGGGGTTAAGGTTGGCCGTCAAAGTCGAAGGGGGGGGGGGGGGGGGTTGGGTGGTTGCCACCCAAGGATATTTGATGGTTGCATTTGAACAATTGCGCAGTAAGTATGGCTCTGAAGAACTCTATGATTATGTAAAAAAATAGCCAATTGCCATCATTTAGAGCTGAAAACCGCATGATGAACATCCGATGCTAATTGTTTTTTTAGAACTCAAAACTCGCCATCATTTTCCATATATTTGTGAATACCAATCTTAAACTAGAAGGGAATGATACTCTTGTTAGTCAAGTCAAAACTGTAAAAATTATAAGAGACATTTTACCAGATAATCTTAAACATTTGTTTTTTGGTTCTGTTGATCAATAGAATTTCTTTGGTTTAATGCGAATGGGGTGTCTAAATTGTAAACATAGAGGTGAAAAAAAGGAGATGACAGCCTAAAACTTTCGTGGATATAAATTTTTAATAAATACTATGATCTTTGTAAACCTTTAAAGATATTAAAACCTAAAGTAAGTCCCCATAGATCACTAAGGATTTTAAACTCAATAAATTTAAAAATAATTATATCAATCTTTATTAAAAAGCATACTAATGATTTATGAAGGTATTAAACCATTTCACATACAGACCTACCACCGTCTTTATAGTATAACAAGCTTTTCACCATATTGAAACTATTTTACGATACATTGAAAAATACGGTGTAGATGCGTCGTAATTTTGCAAATAATTATTGGTTGTTGCACATACAGACTTTGTGACCTAATTAAGATAATATAATTGTAGTGTTAGTTGATATTTATGGATTATGATTTTAAAATTGGACTTAAGAAGTTTCTTCAAAACAGTAAAGTCTTGATGTTTCTTTTATGCCTTGTTTTAAAAGGGCGCATTGCGTGATCCACAGTGTGATTTTTATATCATATGAACCGTTAACATTTAGTTATCCATGGTACATAATCTTACGTAAATTCGACCGACCTATCGTAAGAAATTCGCCATTTTGTATTTTCGTCGTAAACGGACAGTAAATTAGGCCATAGTGGCCAATGGGACCGGGGAAACAAGCACATTGCCTCATAACCACAAAACCACAAGGTCGAGGATATCAACTCAAAAGTTGTGAATAAGCTTTCTCAAGGATATCTATGAAAGAATGAATAAAACGGAAAGGTGCTGAAATCACGAATGCACCTTAACATATAGACATGATTTTTTAAAAAAAAAGACAACAGATGTTGCGTAGCCTCAGTTTATTATCATTCGCCTGGAAAGGTCAGTTTCCGGGGTTCACAACGAGGTTGATAATCTTGAACCGCCGACCTTTCTGCGAACACGCGGCTTAGCTCTCCAGTCCCCATTCAACAGCTTACGACATGGAATACTGCCTAGCTAGATACTCCAAGACCAGATCAAATCTCTCTATACACCTAGACAGAACTACCACCTTTGGGCAGCAGTCTCCCACGCAAGGAATGGTCACCTTAAACCGGATTCGCACAGGATGTCGGTTCGCTTCAATAGCAATAGCACCGAGGGGCTGCGGCCATCGCAGCCTGCCAATGTGCTCGATCTCCATCACAGACTGAGGATCACATTCTCAATGAGTTGCCCCCGACCTTTCGTCTACCACCGGTGGACACAGATTCTTCAAACCCCACCAATCAACAGTGGTTGGCTCCAACGCTTACCAACATATACAGGGTGAGTAAAATTTTTTTTAAAAAAAATGATTGTGTCCGCCATTTTTGAATTTTAAGCAAAACATATATCTAACATATGTGGTTATCATCTGAAAGCTTTCAGTCATTATCTTTAATTGCTGCAAAGATCATTCACATCGGTTAGTATAGACCCCGAGGCTTTATTCGTTTGAATAAAGCAGACTGTTTTGCGCCCCCTTTTGCTTGTCCACGGATTCACGTTAAAATGAATGGCATTCAGCGAAGGCAATCAGTGTCCAGAAGAAAATCGGCTTTTTATTGACTACAGAATAAATGCGACGCTATTGTTAAACCCACAAAATTCAGTCAAAAATGTACCAGCAGATGCCCTCTAAACGTTTCTACGTGCCTCATCACTCATAAAAATTGAAAAATAAATTAACTTGATACATGTAATCAGTTTCTGGAGGAGTTGAAGTGAATCATACCATATGAAGGACCAGGAAATCAGTGGAACAAGCTTTGTGGTTTTAAAGGTTTGAGGTCTATATTAAGACCAAAATATGCACATCTTGAAAAAAAGGTTTCAATTAAAAATTCCCTTATCAATGGTTTTACACCTTTAAGATACCACTTTAATTGACATAAACAAGACCATACCTCTTCATTACTTTGGGAGTCGTTTGCTTAGTTGTTCGACGGGATTCAAATGGGAATCCGTGGCTAGGGGTAAAAGCTGACTATTGATTCAAACGATGTAGCTCTGGCCTAACTTATCCGATGGAGGACACAATTCAGGGTAAGTTTTTTTTTACTCACCTGTATAAACTGCTGCCTATACGCAAGAAGAAGAAGACAGAAAATATGTCGCGGTTAGGATTTGAATGCGATTTTCTCGGAAAAACGTGTTTGTAAAATACGACAGTAGTGATGTGCGCGACGGATTAGTATTGCGTAAACGTAATAGATATCATGAAAAATATGAGAAGCACATGGAAAGTTCTGAACATACCACTAAATAAAACAAAAAGCGCGAAGTTTTCAAGTAAATTCCACTACAACGATTAGCATTATCACAGATCCATAGATATTGACAAATGGATTTGATGGATTTTTTTTTTATCAACTGGCCCCAAATTGACATCATCCTGGGATCGAATTACCTATTCAATTCCATAAATCAAATGAAATCAATACCAGCTTTTATCTGTCACCCATCACTGAACATGAAATAATTAAAAGTAATTCATAAGTTGACTCTAACCAAAAGTCCTTGTCATGTGGTTTTTAGGTCATTCTTTGTAAAAAAAAAGATCGCACTGTAATTGCCAACCCAAATATATTTGATGTATCTTTTTTCTGGGAGAGTACCAGACGCTCTAAAAATAGATAAGTATTCCTCTGTATAAAAAAATGAGAGTGTTGATGTATTCTCAAATGATGTCCTGCATCCCGTTGTTACCCTTTTCTCCAAAATCTAGAGCGGGCTGGTATCTTAATAAATGATGTTTCATATCTTGGTCGCAATAAAAAGATGTATAAGCGTCAATATGGCTTTAGGAAAAACAGAACGTATATGGCAGTCGTTGATTTGATCAACAAAATATTCAGATGCTGTTTGTTAACAGTGGACAAATTACTGTGGGTGTTTTTTGATTCTATCAAATGCCTTCGATACGATTGACCATACGTTCTTCTTGCAAATTTAAAACTAATTGTGGTTAGTGGGATAACCAATTAATTGGTTGAAGCAAAACAAGTTATGAATGTTTAAAAGGCCTATCCTCAGATCGAGGAAACATTATATGCGGTTGTCCCGGCGGATCAATTTTGGGTGTCCGTGCCTATTATTTTATATTGTCAATGATATTATTGTTACCAATCTTGGATGTCATCTCTTTGCTGATGACACCAACCTGTTTTCTCTGCGACCAATGTAACACCATTGAGGATGCCTTAAACATAAGCTTGAGCAATATAAAATTGTTGGTTTAAGGTAAACAAAATTATTGATAATGCTATTATAAAAAAAAACAAATACGAGGTGCCAACAGAATCTATGTTCACATCTTCGATCACATCGGGCAGAGAGTACGCCACTTGAAAGAGGGACTTCTGCAAAGTTTGGAGATCTACCAAATTGATCAAAACATCACATGGAAGGAGCATATTGAGAGTGTAATAAAAACATGCTCAAAGACGTTTGTTAGAAATTTAAACCTTCCCTTCTCCATAATGCTATGTACGTATTTTATTGCTCTTTAATTATGCCAAGTTCAATTACAGTGTATTAGCTTGGGGCAGCATGCTCAAACTTCTATCGATTCAATATAATAAAATCCAAAAAAAGAGCTTTTCGTATCATAAGTAATGGTGTTTAAATGTAGTACTAACCCCTTTGCTGATCAATATAAATGGATTGTAGTGTAAAGAATATGCACAATTTCGAATTGCCACCTATTTATGAGCTACTTTATTGAACATCCAAAGATATCACAACATTACTACAGACATGAAATTTTTTTAAATTCAGACTCTCGTTAAGCATGGAAGAGAGATTAAGAAGGAAGCACACGACCTACTGGATTTTGAACGATCTATCTGCCGCCCCATAATTGCACTTGTTATCCGATTTCCGCTTGAGAAAATTCGCAGTCGTGGTTGTTCTTAATTGCGTCAAGATTGGTCATGGAATAAGCAAGTAGATGAATACTGCAAATAAAATACTCAACATATGGCGGCTTACATGGAAACGAGAACAGCCTGGGGGTCTTGGATTTGGTCGGGAAACCCATGCTCGTTCGAAAAAAGAGGCACTAGCTGCAAATAAGGGACTACCGCTAGGGGTTAATCAAAATTACAATAATCAAGTTCTAGTCCCGCTAGGGGTATAAATTCAGTTGTGACTGGTACAGAACTACAAACCTTGAGCCCTGACCAAAAAATTAACCTAAAATATCAGCAACATTACCTATTGTGTGTATTTTGTCTTGTAGTTAGCACAAGTGTCATTTTTCTGTATATTGGCTATAAAATGTTGATATCTTTTTTCATGTATTGAGAACAGGTCCCCAAGTGTATTTGTATTAATTCTCACTGGCAAATTATCTTCAATCTTAAATAAATTTTATTGTTCATCATAGAAAAAAATCGCAAAAAATATGACAAAAAAATTTATGGAATATGCAGAGTTCAGTGAAAAATTAATTGTACAATATTAATCAAAAATTTTTGTAAATAAATGTAAAAGATGTTTGATAATACATTAGGGGAATTTAAAAAGAGAATATAGAACTGGTAATACTAGTAGAAGTATAGTTAAAATAGAACAGTAATGAAGTTGTATTACTGTTGTACCGTTAGGTGTTATATTTTCACTGTGAAACTAGTATAAGTCACCAAAGGGCAGGGTATATTTTAACTGAAAATTGTCCCGTTAGGGGTCACTTTCAGACCCCTGGAAACGAGATATAGGGTGACCAAGAAAATCCAAAGACGACCCCGGCTTTCAACGTTCAAATTTAGCAAACTTATACTTATTAACCCCAGGGTTGGTTAGAGTTAGACTCCCTTTGAGAATACAGCCAAAGCCAGGTAAAAGAGTGCAAATGGATGCAAGTAACGGTTCTACCACAAAAAATAAAAATTATAGTAGATTTCAAAATAAGTGAGACCTAATAAAAAGTACTCGTACTGTACAATGTATAGCTTGTATAGGAATGTAGAGAAAAAAAATGTTGCATCCGAAAATACATTATTTATATTTAAGTTAGCTTGGATGTTTCATTGAAGTATCAGGATGTGAAAACAAAAACCAGCAATTATTCACTAAAAACGTGTTATTTGAAATAACTTACCTTTGACACTGCAAAAATATATTCTCATAATAGCATTGAAAAAATACTGAATTCTTTATCAGTGCACACATAAACACAACTAAGGTTTTTATTTGGCCTCAAAAATGGCCAATCTTAGATTTAAGAGATTTAGCGCAAGCGGATTGACAGCGCCAAACCATGGAATAGTCCTTCTATCATAACAGACCATGGTAGACTGAATGCCTAAATTTGTGTAGACCGATTCTGTAAAGTAGCTTTTACCATGGACACAATATTGTTTTGCTTTGACAAACAAAATTGCCTATTCTCTGCGATGGACGGGGATGAACCCAAATCAATACCCCCTATCCGAAAAATATGCAAGGAGTCTCCTTTAATTTGAAATCTACTATGTAGGCAGGCGTTAGCTTCAGATGTGTGGTGAAGCAAACAATTGTACCTCTTACGTATGGAAGTAGGAAATTTGGCCCAAGTAAACCATAACAATGTTCAGAAGTGGACTTCAAAAAGATCATAGTACGGAGCTCTAACCATTTGAGCTATACAAAATTACATTGCCAGTGTTTGGAGAAAACGCGTTAGATTCAACTATATGTATCAAGTCCGAAGAATTGTCCATCGCATTCCAAAAACGGAATGCTTGTTACGTGACCAGTTCCACGACAAAAATATACAAAAAAATCATCCTACATAGGCAACACCAAATTCATGCGAAATATGAAAGGTCACCTCAAATTAACAACAAAGTAGAGAAAAGGGTTTTAGAATACTATAATAAAATTCATTTATTCGTAGCGATTGTCGTATTCATTTGCAGCTATCTGTTTCATGGAAGGAAAAGGTTTTTGAATATAATGGAATCTGCACTAGTCCAGACATTGCAACCTGTTACAACTAGGTTGTCCATGGGGCAATCAATGCCGGCAGACTGGTAAATTGTCTATCAGATTTGACTACCATTTCTTGCATTGATAACCAATGAATTAACCAATCGTGCAGTAACACGTGTTTCCTTTTGTTATATCGTCTTCTATAATAACGAGATGTACAGCAGGTGCAACGCGTAAGGCTCGTTGTGTGTGTGTGTGTGTGTGTTGTGTGCGTGCGTACAAGTACATAGGGGTGGGAAACCATTGGCATATGCTTTTGGTCAAAACTTGCCTGTTTTAATGCAGGAAAGGCTGTTGAGCGCCTGTCATCGAAGGCCGTAAAAATCTACAATATTTGAAAAAAATTAGTGGAATACTCATACATTTTTCTACATTGCTCACCCGAGTCAGAGTTGAGAGCCTACAAGCTCGTGTTTATCACCTTCCACTTCAATTGGCCCTTCCCCAACCACCATTCAATCAAAGTTGAGAGAATTGGCAAGCTGCTGGTGACGATACCCCATTCAATTGGTATGGGGGAGCAGGGGGGACAGTTTTTTTCGAAAATCTTTTCAAAGTGTTCCAAAATTTTTTTCCAAGGATTGTAGGTGTTTGTATATTAATTAACAACAAAAAAATCATTTATGTGTACTCATTGGAGTTGAATTCTGCCTCATAGTGGTAAATGAGAATTGTTCTTCAAGTTACTGCATTATTTTTTTAAGGAAGAAACACCTTTTTTCTGTAGTGTTTGTCCTTTGATTATTTCATTGTTGTTTTAACGCCACCACAATCAGTAATTTTCCAAATTCAAAATGATCACTTTGTTGTCTAATGCTAGTGTTAGGTCATATCAATACCGTATATTACTGTTCCTGTGAAAATCAACACAAGCATAAAGCGGTCTTGAAGATGCCCATTTTACACGTTTGGTTTGTTATTATTATTAAAAGAATTTTTTTTTTTAATTTTTTAGATTTGTTTACAATTTTGAAGAAATCGCTGATATGGATTTTAATTGTAACGGAAGTTGTGTCTAAGTGATGAAGTTTAGAAGTCCTAATTCTGAAGTACATCCAAAAGGTAACGAAATCATAACTACCTTTTTTCTCAGCTTTTTTTCCCAGAAAAATACAACGTCACATCTGATGGACATCATTTGTCGTGGGCTTCTACTCCTGTCCACGAAACACTAATTCCTTCCAACGGTGTAGCTTAAAGACCTCTAATCGTAAGAAAACTTCTTTTTATTTCCACAACGCAAATTACCTTTGAATAGGAACGTTGTGAATCATATTAAATTTGCTTGTTTGTGATTCATTTTAAATGGGATGGTGGCTACAGTGTGGGGTCACGGATTTGTTTGCCTACTAGCGAAGGCGGTGCTAAATGGGATGTTCCTGAGTTAAACGATTGGTGGAGAATGAAGAAGATTAGATCTTAAGACAGCTTAACTCAGGTAACTCAACTGTGAAAATATTTTTACATATTTTAGATCCAGTTTTTTTTTCCCTGGTGCTGTTAAAACTATATGAACTTACCCTCCATGATGATTATTGGTTCGGATCAACTACCATCTATAATATATAATATATATATTATATATATATATAATATATATATATATATACTATATATATATATATAGTCCACTAATCTTCCAACCGCAATCGGCCAAGGAGTCACCATTTTCGAGATTCGCCAATTGAGTGTTAGAGAATTAATGACTTGTCATATCAAAATGTGAAACATTTTAGGAAAACTTGATTTGTATGTTTATCATAGTTGTTACATTGAAACGTTCTGATTTTGAGCACGCTTTCAATTCAGGTATCCTTTGGTTTCCCCCTGTACATTGAAATTAAAAAGTGTATGGTCTGTTTGCAAAAAAACTAAAAACCATCCTCTGTTTCTATGTCCCAGGAGACGAATGCACATTCGCCTGTTGGCGTACTCAAAAAGAGGCCGATCGATCTGCCTAAGCTGGTGGTATTCAACATGTTAACATACTTTACCTCGGAGGGCGCTACCAAATGACTGGCGTTTTGTATGTTTTCTAGCCGTCATCATCTCTTACAGACAAAATCTGCCGATGAAGCTAGAAAGAGGCCTGATGAGGTTCTATTTTTTTATTTTGTATATACGAATTGATTTAATCAAACTTAATCACTTAAGTAAAATATATATCAAGCTATAATAAGTATTTGAATGGAAACATGTAAGTTAAGCTATATTGTTACGGTGTTTTTGTTAGCAGAATTGCTGCCAAAATTTTCTTGAGTATTTTCCTGTAAACCCAGTACCTTTAATATTAATCATTCAAAATTCATAATAATTTACGATTAAAGGGGGAGGGTGTTGATACTCGAAAAATCGAATAACAGCTTCCAATTGTAGCGTTTTATACGCTCGTAAATTGGACATAAAATTTAACAGTATTTTGCTGTATTTCCAAATTGCAGCATCGTCCTACTTTGTAAATACACTAAGGACACCCAAAGTGAATTAATGGACTAATAACTTCCTAAACGTTAAATGTAGAAATATGATTAGCTGTTTTATTGCTTGAAGTGTTTTTTTTTCTACTTTTTGGGCGCAGAGTACAAGGAATCAAATATCACTATTTTATCAAGAAGAAAGCTTTATCTTACTCTCAAGTCATTTATATCTGTATTAATTTTTGACTAGGCGTTCGGACGAAATCATTATAATTCTCAATAACGAAAACTATAGGAATAGTATATTGGCAATTGTGCCAATGATGATTCTAAAAACAAACGACTTCGGAGTGTCTATCGTACAATTTGAATGAAATTGACATTCCCATGGATATTCTTTTATTTTTGTCATCAAACATCATTGCGTATATGCTTCACCTTAATTTTTGAGTCACAGCACTCGTACAGTATAGTATTTCTACTACGGTGCTCAATGGTTCACTTGTATTGCAAGACTTCTGACGTTTTTTTTTTTAATTTAAATTCAAAATTGCCCAAATTTCTGATTATTCAAGTGGTATTTATTGAAGATGCAGAATGATAGTTTTCTCATGTTAAAATCTTCTTTATTGTATTGAAAGGAAAATAATTTCCTGCTATCTACTCAATAAAGTGAACTGTAATCGGGTGGTTTGCATTCCATTATATGAGTCAATTTATTTAAATGTGAAAATAATTTTTCTTTTTTACAGGCACTACAAAAAAACTAGCGTAGTTAAAATTAACACCGCCGGTGTTCTAGGAGGATCACACCAAGAGGATATCAACACATTCAACACATTTGGTGTTATTTTAACAACCCATTGTGTTGCTTTAACACCAACTAGTGTTAAATAACACCAAGGTTGTTTTGCAGTGTCCCAAAACAATTACTTTTATTGCGCTATTAGTAAGTACACAGGAAATTCGCAAAGTTAGTTTAATTATAATCAACAGAAGTTACTGAAACTCCAAATATCTCATAGGATGTGGGGAAATATAGCAAAAAAGAGGAAAAAACGGAAAAGATTTTGAGGTACTATGTTTTACATATCATATTGATCAATTTGGCGTATCTTCTAACCACGGCGATTGAAAAGAAAAAGCGAAGAAGCAGGGGATTGGGTAGCGGCATTTCTCGCCGTTTCATGCTATTTTAATTCATCAGGCATCGGCCTTCAATTAGTGCTATAATTCAAAGATGCCAGCAGAAAACAGATCTTTCAAGAGGACCTCAGTAATTCAACTATGGCAATTCACATGATGAGCAGCAACAAACATCTAAAAACACGCCAAAAACTGGCCCGATGGTCGTATCACAAATGCCAAAATCAATTCGCAATAGATATAGTTTGCTATTAACATCATAAGCACTTTATGTAACTCACCATAACAGAGGAGGTATAAATCAAGGCACCAGCACCAGTATACCAATATAAGTTAACAATTTAGACAAATCATTCTCTATAATCATGAAAATAATCAAAGGCCCAGCACAGTATACCAATTACTAATTTAGTATTTAGCCACAAATAACTTCTTTAGAATCATTGACAATAGATTTAAGAATTAAGCCTGACAATTATTAATGTGGTAAATTTCTCATATATGTCAACACTGGACATATTAACACAATTGGCATTTAATATCTAGCTCTAGCTACCATACGTTCCCACGGGATACAGAAGAGGAAGTGGAATTAGTCGATTCCACACAGATACAAAGTGGAAGTGGTATTAAATTGGACAAAAATTTCTCATGTGATAAAAGTGGACATTGAATTATACTTGAAGGGCATGCAAAAATACAATGATCAATTATGGAGATATGTTGCGTAGAAGACGGAAAACAAGGGATAATTCGGGCCAGAACAGCTAAGAATTTATCGAGGCATGAGCGGCTAATGTGGATAACCATATTTATGATATATTTTACACAAAGGTAAATGTGGGCACCTTCAAAAAGAGACATGCAAATATGAAATGTCTCCCCATAAAAGGGGGTCACCAATACAACTGACAAACTTAATTTTTAACTTCAAACTGTACAGAAGGAATTATACACACAAATTCTACCGAATGTTATAAGAGACCCAATTCAAAAACAGAAGGACTCCAAAAACATAGGTCTCACGGCCCCCCCCCCAGCAGGCAATTACATAGAAGAATAGGGAGGGAGGTGGGGAGGGAAAATTTTTTATGACCACATGAAACAGATTGAGAAAGCCAAGTGCAAAAATTAGCGCGAAAAGGACAAAAGCCAAAAGCACCACTACGTCACAAGCGAGGTGAGTGCTGATTGGTTAATCCTGGTGAGGGACAACAAAGCCGACAACACCGTGTCGAGATACTGGAGTTATGTTAATCGGCAGGTAAGAACATAAAATCGTAATTATCTCTCACACGACGATGAAAAAGAAAAAAGCAGAAGAGAAAGAATGCGGAATTGGGTAGCGGCATTTCTCGCCCTTTCATGCGATTTTAATTCAAACAGGCATCGGGCCTTCAATTTGTGCTATAATTCAAAGATGGCCAGCAGCAAACAATACCATTTCAAGAGGACCTCAGTAATTCAAACTTAAACACTATGCAATTCAACCTGATGAGCAGCAAGAAAAATTCTAAAACCACGCCAAACGGTCCGTTGGCGTATCACAAATGCCAAAAATCAATTCAACAAATAGATTATAGTCGTGGCTATAACATCATAAGCATTTTATGTAACTCCCCATAACAGATGAGGTATTAAATCCAAGGCACTCACAGTATACCAATATAAGTTAAACAGTTGCACAAATATTTCTATAATCATGAAAATAATCAAGGCACAAGCACAGTATACCAAATATAATTAGATATTTAGCACAAATCAATCTTAATCAATCTGACAATATATTTAATGAATTAAGCAATTGACAATATCAAGTTTTAAATTCATATATGTCACACTGTGGAATATAACACAATGGCATTAATATCTAGATATAGACTACCTAATTCCCCACGGATACAGATGAGAAGTAGTCGATTCCACACAAGATACAGAAGTGGACGACAGTGGTATAAATGACAAAATTTCTCATGTGATAAAAGTGACCTTGAATTTTACTTGAGAAGGGCATGCCAAAAATACAATGATCAATTGTTGAAAATGGTGCGCAGAATACGACAACAAGGACAATTCGTGCCAGAACAGCTAAGAATTTATCGAGTTCAATGAGATGGGAATAGGTGGTAACTTGTTTAAAAACCTTCCAAACAAGACCTATAAGGTAAATTGCCAATGCCCCCCCCCCCGGGTGGAGGACGGCCAAATAAATAAAGAGTTACAATGATGAAATTGCTCATTGAGCCAAAAATTACCAAAGAAAAAAAGAAAAATTGGGCCTCATAGGCGGCGCATCAGAAGACAAAAAACCGTGGAATATAAATTGAGGAAAATTAAAATTTACTATTGCCAGTATTGGAGCATGTAAAAGACATAAAACATGCCAAAAGGGGCATGGGAGCAGAGCAAACTTGGTATAAACATGTTGGTTACTGTGCAAAAGACAGAAACAAAAAAAATGCATAGATCTACAAACAACAAGGGAAGCGGTAACAAGTATACCCGCTAACTTCGAAACTTGCAACAAATTGTTAAACATATGCCACCCTAAACACATGAGATAAAAGTTTTTTAACGGGAAGAATAAATATACTTTTTAATTCCCCAAAATTTCAAAATTAGGAACATAGAAAAGAAAAAGATATGAAAAAGGCTGGCA
>JAMKCH010025196.1:0-20694 GCA_023653785.1 Ophioderma brevispina
TTCTGAAATGCCAAGTTCCAAGTCTGGAAATTACTGGTGAGGAAGCTCTTCACATGACAGTAACAGCAGCACTTGAAAAAATAATGCAAAAGCATGGTTGTGTTCTTCCTAGAAACTTCACTAAGTATGCCATGAAAGCTCTTGTGTTGTTACAGAAGTATAAAAGAGTCTGATGTTTTCACTGATTTGCACAAGTACTGAACTCTTGAAAACTTCAGCTGAAAAGGGTGTCATACATGTATGTCATGTTGAAACATATTCAATTCATTATTGATAAGCATGTGACAATACTGTGATAAATGAGGCCGAGCCTATCGATGTCTGGGATTAACAGTTCACTTGTTATCTATCACAAAGTACACAAAGATGTTTCTTTTAAAGTTATCTGATTGTTTTAATAATCACTCGAGAGAACGTGCCATGTCATGTGAACTTGCGGATGCAATCCAGAAACTAGCTATACAGGCATATCCTGAAGTAGCACCTGATTTCTTGGAAAGATTGACCGTAAGACACTGTAAAGATGCCGTGGCCAATGCAGACATCTGTGCAGCTACTCACAGGAAGCACCCCAAAACTCTAGATGCCGCAGTGGCAGCCGCCCTTGATCAGGAGGGATATATATGAGTGGAGGCAGCACGGGGAGGTAGATTGAGAGGGATGCAGGGTTGCCCACGTATGGAGGCAGAGGGAAAATATGTGACGAAAGAGGAGTTTGGAAAGGTGGTGCAGCCCTCCAAGACTTGGTACTTGAAATGAGAAAGACAAAAACTTGACCATAGCAAAGCCCCACTGAAGGAAAGTGCAAAATGCTGGACATGGATTGAAGTCCAAGACCTCTACTGATGTTTGATAGTAAGGATCCACCTACTTTGTACTCAAGGAGCTATGGGACATGGATCTGTCCTGACCTGTCAACAGTCACCAGCGACACTTTCTATTGTTGACAAGTACTGAAGCGATGGAATTTGTAAAGGACAGGACACTGCTTAGCTGGACAGCTATGACGGTGAGCTTGTTGATGTTTCAGGCCTTACGGAATGCGTGGGTTAAGTTGATATTGATATCTCCTCCCATCTGGTATGTCTCTTTTGGCCAAGCAGATCCAGTAGCTGGTTGCCTTTTTCTATTCTCGCAATATCACAGCTGGCATCGCGATACATTTTGAGCAACTCATCCCATTCCTTGGCCCAACAGAGGGTGTAGGGATTCCTTCTACCTCTTGGAATGTTTAGCTACTTGATGTATCATGGAGCAGAAGTCAGAATATGCATCGTTGATGTTAGATGAAGCCGGGTCTAGCAGCTTTGATGACAGTTCACTGGTGAGTTTTTTAACTTGGGCCAGTTGGCTTTTCTGAAGGTCCATCTTTTTTTAGAGGCTGGAGATTGTGACCTTGATGTCGCTGGTGACCAAGATAGGGCAGTGACGTAATCTAGGAATGACCGTCCCAAGATCCAATCCTGATCCCAATTAAATCGATACTATCCTGGAGTGGGAGGGGGTACCTTCTTTGGTCGATTTGTACCAAAATTCCTTCCCTGTTCGATCATTTGCATGTGAACTTGTTTACTTTTCTCCCAGTAAGGACAGAAGAAAGATTTTAAAACATCCACGTGCTGCAACCTTGGAGAGATAATGAAAGAGAAGATGTCCAAAAGAATTCCACCATTTGAAGATCTACAAAAGAAGATGTCTGAAGAAATACAACAACTAAGGGGTTTAAATAAGGGACTGCAGATCGAAACAATTGCTGAATTTAATGAAGACGAAAGGTCTGTTCGGTGTCCATCTGTGAACTTTCTAACTTTGAACAAATTTGTTCAAAAAATTTAGTTTGACCCTATTTAAAAATAAAAAAAAAAACACTAAATAAATTGTTTTCCTTTACTTTTGGAACCTGACTGTTAGACTTAGAGGCAATGTAGTTCCAATTGTTTTAATTAATTTTACTCACAAAAGGTTGAGATCATCTGAATCTTTGCCCGGGTATAATGTGTGTGCCTAATGATACGTGCAAATTTGATCATATGGAAGAATTTGTAATTTTGTATTTTTTCCATAAGGAAATTGTCATTCAAATTTTTTTGCTTTAGTGACACGTGTCATCATATGTGAAAGAAAAAGTGAAAGATCGGAGGGATGGTTATGTCTGGGAATGTCGGAAGCGAGGGAGCGGTGGGAAACAACACCGAGTGGAGATATCAATTTGCATGGATCTATTTTTGATGGCAGCAATTTGACCATAGCTGAGATTTTGCAGGTAATATATTGGTGGAGCGTAGGCCTGACACAAGTGCAGATTCGTCAGCAAATGGACATCGGTAGCGATGGGGGGGGGGGGCCACATGGATATAGGTGTAAGGTGTAGGGGTCTTTGGGTGAGTGACAGCCAAATGGCTACAAATTTGATTTTCTGAGTGACAAATTTGGTTTGTTGAAGATACATTGATAAAATTATGTTATATAAAATAGACTGTTTTATTCAAACATATGTTTTTGGCAAGATGAAATCAATACTTACTGTATTTTTATGTGGGAATTGTCTTTAAGTTATGGTATACGCCTAAGTGGCTACACAGAATTTTAGGTCTCTCCGAAAATTGACATCACTTCTAAACCCAATCTAAGTCTGAACGATATAAAAAAATATTCTGATACCTTGTTTATGCACTAACAATTTCCTGAATCCAACGGTTATGGACGTGCTCCCATCTTCTCTTGAGGTTATCTCATTTGTGGTCCATACAACCACTCCGATTTTCACCTTAGAAATTACAGTAGACAAATTCGTACAATTCAATCGGGGATTATTTTGTAGCCATTTTGACATTCCTATGCCTGTATTCCTTTTGGAGTATAATCGGCAAGTTATCATTAGCAAGCTTCTGTAACCCGTCATATTTAGGGAACATGACAAACAATGAAGCAAATTAAACAATTTCCCAATATTTGATACTGGGAAACGGTGTTCTTCTCAAAATCATTATCTGACAATAATTATGTCAAGAACTCCTGGTACGATTTTAAATCAATTTTTTAATATAATTTATTTTTCTGCTTGTTGCAATATTTCTGGCCAGTGTGTGTATAGTGGGAATCCTAAGTAGGCTTCTTATGAGAATCTTGAAATCAGGTTGAGCTACCGAGGGGTCATTTCAAAGTGGTATGTGCTCAAGTAAGAGCTCCAAAAACGCACCCAAAGCGCAGATTATCACTTGGAAGGAAAACATTTGTAGCAAGTTTATTCCTGTCCACTGAAGATTGTTGTATATTTTGTACATATTTTTTAAACATTGATAGCATAGAATTCATTAAGCAGATAATTGTTTCAAAACTCAATGACACGTATTCCAGAAAAATGTTTAGCGCCATTTTAAGCTAAGCGAACTATTATCTGCGAGATAAACGTACCGCTTAAGCCAGTGCATTCAAAAAATTAGATTAAAGTTCAATGCAATTTTTAACTTTGCTAAAATGCATGTAAATTTAAACTACAGAGCTAGTTTAAGAAGATTAGTGTATTTTTGTGTGTGTGAAATGTAAGCCTCATTGTATTGTCCAATTTGACAGCAACAAGGATAAAAAAAAAAAAAAAAAAAACAGGCGAGTTCAACCCTGCACTCAATGAATTCACCGATCCAGTGGATAACATTTGAAGCAATGGTAACTCACTTCCTCAACATCTATAAGCCACCACCAGCTGAGGCAGGCTTCAACTCCCTTCCAGCAGTTCAGTGGAGCACCTTCGTCTACAGATTTTTCAACTGCAGAAATACAGTGTGGGTATTCTCCAACATTGATGAGAAAGGCAAAGCGGCTCTTGAATGGATTGAAGTCCAAGACCTCCACTGCTGTTTGATAGTAAGGATCCACCTACTTTGTACTCAAGGAGCCATGGGACGTGGACCTGTCCCGACCTGTCAACAGTCACCAGCGACACTCTCTATTGTTGACAAGTACTGAAGCGATGGAATTTGTAAAGGACAGGACACTGCTTAGCTGGACAGCTATGCCGGTGAGCTTGTTGATGATGTTCCAGGACTTACGGCCTGCGTGGGTTAAGTTGATATTGATATCTCCTCCTATCTGGTATGTCTCTTTTGGCCAAGCAGATCCAGTAGCTGGTTGCCTTTTTCTATTCTCGCAATATCACAGTTGACATCGTGATACATTTTGAGCAACTCATCCCATTCCTTGGCCCAACAGAGTGTAGGGATTATTTCTACCTCTTGGAATGTTTAGCTGCTTGATGTAGCATGGAGCAGAAGTCAGAATATGCATCGATTTTAGATTGAAGCCGGGTCTAGCAGCTTCGATGACAGTTCACTGGTGAGTTTTTTAACTTGGGCCAGTTGGCTTTTCTGAAGGTCCATCTCTTTTTGTAGAGACTGGAGATTGTAACCTTGATGTCACTGGTGACCAAGATAGGGCAATGACCTGATCAAGGAACGACCGTCCCAAGTTCCAATCCCGATCCCACTTAAATCGATACTATCCTGGAGTGGGAGGGGGTACCTTCCTTGGTCGATTTGCACCAAAATTCCTTCCCTGTTCGATCATTTGCATGTGAACTTGTTTACTTGTCTCCACAGTAAGGACAGAAGAAAGATTTTAAAACATCTACGTGCCGCAACCTTGGAGAGATAATGAAAGAGATGTCCAAAAGAATTCCACCATTTGAAATACAGGAAGATCTACAAAAGAAGATGTCTGAAGAAATACAACTAAGGGATTTGAGTAAGAGACTGCAGATCGAAACATTTGATGAATTTAATGGCGACGAAATGTTGAACTTTGACCCTATTTAAAAAAAAAACTAAATAAATTGTTTTCCTTTACTTTTGGAACCTGACTTTAAAGGCAATATAGTTCTAATTGTTTCAATTAATTTTACTCACAAAAGGTTGAAATCATCTAAATCTTTGACCCGGGTATAGTGTATGTGCCTAATGATACGTGTAAATTTGATTGTATGAAGAAATTTGTAATTTTGTATTTTTTCCAAAATAAGGTAATTGTTTGTCATTCATTTTTTTTTGCTTTAGTGACACATGTGCTGTTGTCCTTTGTGAAAGAAAGTGAAAGATCGAGGGGATGGTTATGTCTGGGAATATTGGAAGCGAGTGAGTGGTGGGAAACAACACCGAGTGGAGATGTCAATTCGCATGGGATCTATTTTTTATGGCAGCAATTTGACTATAGCTGAGATTTTGCAGGTAATATATTGGCAAAGAGTAGGCCTGACGCAAGTGCAGATTCATCAGCAAATGGACTTGGGTAGCGATGGGGGGGGGCCACATAGATATAGGTGTAAGGCTTGCGTTTTTAAATCAGGGGCATTCAGTGACAGAGGACTGAAAGAAATAGGGGTCTTTGGGTGAGTGACAGCCAAATGGCTACAAATTTCGATTTTCCGAGTGACAAATTTGGTTTGTTGAAGATATAATAAAATTATGTTGTATAAAATAGACTGTTTTATTCAAACATATGTTTTGGGCAAGATGAAATCAATACTTACTGTATTTTTATGTGGGAATTGTCTTTAAGTTATGGTATACGCCTAAGTGGCTACACTACACAGAATTTTAGGTCTCTCCGAAAATTGACATCACTTCTAAACCCAATCTAAGTCCAAACAATATAAAAAAATCTTCTGATACCTTGTTTATGCACTAACAATTTCCTGAATCCAACGGTTATGGACGTGCTCCCATCTTCTCTTGAGGTTATCTCATTTGCGGTCCATACAACCACTCCGATTTTCACCTTAGAAATTACAATAGACCCGGACAAATCCGTACAATTCAATCGGGGATTATTTTGTAGCCATTTTGACATTCCTATGCCTGTATTCCTTTTGGAGTATAATCGGCAAGTTATCATTAGCAAGCTTCTGTAACCCGTCATATTTAGGGAACATGACAAACAATGAAGCAAATTAAACAATTTCGCAATATTTGATACTGGGAAAGGGCATTCATCTCAAAATCATTATCTGACAATAATTATGTAGTGTGTAGTCAAGAACTCCTGGTACGATTTTAAATCAATTTTTTAATATAATTTATTTTTCTGCTTGTTGCAATATTTCTGGCCAGTGTGTGTATAGTGGGAATCCTAAGTGGGCTTCTTATGGGAATCTTGAAATCAGGTTGAGCTACCGAGGGGTCATTTCAAAGTGGTATTGTGCTCAAGTAAGAGCTCCAAAAATGTACCCAAAGCGCAGATTAACACTTGGAAAGAAAACATTTGCAGCAAGTTTATTCCTGTCCACTGAAGATTGTGGTATTTTTTGCACATATTTTTTAAACATTGATAGCATAGAATTCATTAAGCAGATAATTGTTTCAAAACTCAATGACACGTATTCCAGAAAGATGTTTAGCGCGATTTTAAGCTAAGCGAACGATTATCTGTGAGATAAACGTACCGCTTAAGCCAGTGCATTCAAAAAATTAGATTAAAGTTCAATGCAATTTTTAACTTTGCTAAAATGCATGTAAATTTAAACTACAGAGCTAGTTTAAGAAGATTAGTGTATTTTTTTTTTGTGAAATGTAAGCCTCATTGTATTGTCCAATTTGACAGCAACAAGGATGCACACTATTTCCACCCAGATGATGAACTACACTAAATGCTTGGAAGCCATAATGCATTTTGGAACTCAGTTACCATTAAGACACAAAATGACCTTTTGTGCACTCAACGTTAGCATTTTTAAATAAGGACGATGTTACTCGTGTTTAAAGTTCTGTTTAAATAACTAAATGGGTCAAAATACTTAAACATGTTTTGTTTAAGCGTAATCTTAAATTACGCCGATTTTTAGTTAAAATTGCACTTAGTTAAACAAGTTTTTGGAATACAGTCAATTGAGTTTATTTCACAAATTTGTTCATTTATAATAGTTGAAGCACATTAGGTAAAATATTTGGAAATGAAAACCTTGGCCTAAACACACACACACACACACACAAACACAACTTTGTAATTAACGTCATCTAAATTAAACTTCTTTTGTCTACAAAATTCAGAGAATTACTTTCTCAATGTAAATTTAGGAAGAGTGTAGAAGGACCATATAGTCATGACATAAACCTACCGGGTATAGTGCTCAGTTAGGCCTACAAAATCTTGATCAAACCGTTTGGATGTACGAAGCAATTGTGTGTACAGCAAGTGCCTATTCTTTACAGTGTAGCATAATTATGGTTACTAGTATATACCATAATTTAGGCACATTTTCATTCATATCTTCACATTGGAATATATTTTGGCCATAAAGTTTCTCATGGGTAATGAGAAACTATGAGCAAACTTTTGGTACTAAAACCTAAGGAAGTTTCAACTAATAGGACTGGGCACCTTTAAGTATAGAGACCGCGGAATGACGTCACGAGCGGTTGACAACAAATAATATCAAATATGTATACCCCAAGGAAGATATAAAGAGAAAGTGGGGCTGGCGGCCATATTGTTTTACTCATGGAGCCAGAGTTATTGTACCTCCGGATTTTCTTGGGCCGACTGGTGCAATTTGGCGCACTTTTGTTAAGTGCGCCAATCCTCTAATTTGTTTATTTTATTTAAAAGTATTGAAACTAAGCTTGAACGCTTTATTTTAAAGGTTTTTTTTTTTTTTTTTTAACAATATTTTGCCTTTGAATTTCTCATATGCTGATGGATTCATTTAATTTGTGAAACTCATTCCTTGAGATTCAATTTTAAATTTCCACACACATTCCTATAATGACAATGGGAATAAGGAGTTGTATATTGGAAAAGTTCTTGGACAAGAACCCGGGTTCAAACAGTGGTACAATATGCCATTTACACATATAAATTACAAGAAGATTATCAAAGGAGTGATCTACATGCCATTGTAAAGCTTTTGTGTAAAATATGTACTTAAACAAATGACAGAGAGAAAAAGAGAATAAAACAATACAAATAGAAGCCAATTTATTGTGCAGTTAAAAATATATTAAATATTGATCATTTATAATTTGTTCTGATCCATTTTCTAGTTTGACACGGTAGTTTTCAGATTTTGAAACGAAATTTTATTCAGCTGATTATACTACTGATACTACAGAATGTTGACTTATTTACACGCTAATCTTATTGCACAATGCCACTCTTTGTATGCACACAATTAGCTCGAAGCACAGAAGCCGTCACTGGTGGCGCACTATATCATATGCTAATTATGATGGTGACCTGTGACCGATAACATGCGATACCCTAAGGGCACAATAATATGTCTTGTTTGTTTATGTGGTGGGGTCATGTCATCATCCACTGCTAATTATCATTTCTACATGAGTTACCACATCGCATGCTACTGAAAACCTGATCGTCCCAGCTTGTTTACATCAAGATTTATCGCTGTTTTTCAAGATATGTTGGAAGCTTTTTCACCTTCAACTTTGATTGCATGTTAGACAGAGTACCTCCAAAGAAGGTTTTATAGTGAAACAAATAGAAACAACATACTTTAGTTTACTTAAAAACAACCTCACCTTTGATGATGAAGTTAGCGAATTTTTGTAGGATGGCCCAGAAAATTGCATGTCGAGTCTGATCGATGCAAAAATCATGATTTCTGTGGTCCAAATAACAACATTTACATATTTTCATAGGAAGGATCATCACCAACATACTTCAAAATTTCATTTGCATTTGACATACCATTTCAATGTGAGCGGTAATTTGATGTATTACAATAACCCATATAGTACTGTACAAACTATTTTTTGGTCACAGTAGACAAACCGGATTTTAGTCTGTGGCATCGTAATGGACAAGAAGTCAGTCAAAATATTTTGCAGATGAAATGAGAAAAATACATGGTTTCCAACGGTACCAGAATATCAGGTTTTATGGTGTGAAAATCGGTTGGGGTCGAGTCTGGGAATCGGGTACCAGTAGTGCCCCTTTAATAATGACACAACATTTTTTCTTTTCCCTGCATTTACAGAATGAGCCAGTACCTGGACAAGTGAATGGTACTTTGTTGATGACATCTGCATTTACAGAATGAGGCAGTACCCGGACAAGTGAATGGTACTTTGTTGATGACATCTGCATTTATAGAATGAGGCAGTACCCGGACAAGTGAATGGTACTTTGTTGATGACATCTGCATTTACAGAATGAGGCAGTACCCGGACAAGTGAATGGTACTTTGTTGATGACATCTGCATTTACAGAATGAGGCAGTACCCGGACAAGTGAATGGTACTTTGTTGATGCCATCTAGTGGTGGTTTGACTTCAATGACTCCTGATGCCGTAACCAAAGCTGTCCTTTGTGATGTTTGGAGAGAACTTTCCCGGAAGAAGAATGAAAAGGCAGCAACCTGGGAAGATGTGGCCATTGCGTTTCTTCAAATCTATGGCAAAAACATCTGTGGGAATACACTATGATCAAATATCAAGAAAGTGTATGAAAGAAAGGTAAAAGTTGGTATTTATGCAAGCGTGAAAAAGAAGAACTTGACTCTTTCTTGAAGGAAATTTATGAACATCCTCAAGCAGTAGGAAAGATAAAGATGTTTAGACAAAGTGATGTTGTGTATACTGAGTGTGGATTTGTGTTATCGCCCAATACTAATGTTGTTATTACATGTTTTACTGCCCAGTACTAATGTTGTCACCCACCAAGCAGCACACGATAGCGGCATATGAGACAGCACAAGAGAAGAAACGTAGCATAGTTGAAACACCGAAATCAACGAAACCTTCAAAGAAATACAGACCAGAACTCGATAGTGAGATAGCGAAACTTCAGGGAATGGATGTCTTAGAAGATAAAGATGAGGAAGTGTCAATCGCAACTAAGATGTAAGAATCAATGAGCTGTATTAACGTGGAGAAACTCAAAAGGCGTTTTTCTATTGAGCAATATTTTCCGGATCGAACAAGGTAAAGAATTAAAACTGGTTAATAGAAAATGACCTTCTTTGGTATTTGCTAGTTTTTACTGGGAAATTCTCTCTGGGAAACATCCTTGTTTTGGAAGGATTTTTACCCAAGAACATACCAGATCACATCAATAGAAAAAGACCCCGCTCCACATCAGTGCGCATGCAGTAGAGAAACCGGAAATTGACTGGGTCACTGAAGCAACGGCGCGGCTTACAATTTAGATCAACAACACACAGGTTAATGCATGGAGCAGCAAAATGACTGCAAGTGCACGCCGTGCTCGTTGTGTTTTATAGCGTAATACTCAGTGCTGAAGTAACTAAGCATCTCGCTTATAGACATCAGATTTTGGGCGAAATATCGTGAATCAACAATGTAAAGGAAAGACTTAACCTATATATGGAGTTCTATATGGCCATATCACAGAACTGTGCTATCATTCCCAGGGTCAATCCACATTGCATTGCAATATTGACTCGTGAGTGATCTCTACCCGGCAAATTGAAGTCGGCTATTTTCCCGAAAGCTTGCTCCAGTAGAAATTAGCCTCTCTCCACTATTATGCACTATTTACCCAGGAAATATCTCACCGGTAAAATACTGGATGCTCAATAGAACGCCAAACTCTTCCCGATTTCTAAAATGGCATTCCTCATGATTACAAACAGTTAAGGTGCCATGATGTCACCCTGCAGGACACCAGACAAGATCAGGCCTGTGAAACTTTAATGTATTTAACATGTACAAAGCCAGGGAACCGCTGTTATAACACCCCCGCGCAGGGTGGGGGATAGCAAGGTTATGATAATAGCGTTGGTAATTTTAACGCCAAAGTTATTTTCACGCCTTCGAGCAACAAACAGCTACTGCGAAAATAACAGCAAACATTCATACATTAGTGTATTATAAAGTAACAAACTTGGAAGGAAACAATAGAAAACTGTAAAATAAAGAAATTAAAATTAAACAATTAAGGAACAACAAATTGAAAAGTTCACAAAAAATTTGCTTTAATGCGAAGTGACTAGAAAAAATCTACAAGATTGGTCTGATTGGGACAGGAGATACGCACACTTCATGTAAGAGCGACAAGCTAAGTGGAGGTTCTAGCAACTACTTTGGCCCAATTACGCATCGGAAACAAGGTGCGATGTCCTCCTGGGTCACGCAGTCCACGCGCGCTTGTGTCTGATATATACCAAGTAATTATAATCGGCACTGATGTATCTTATTAATCATTCAATGAATGTTGATCAATTTAACCATGATTGATCAATGATCAGTAAATTGGTCTATAAGTGTGGTGTGGGTTTCTTGGATCATGACAATGTTGTGTTTTGTGTGTTTTCATACAGAACAACAGAGCTGGACAAAACAAGATGACATAAGACGCTCAAGTTTGTCAAGGATTCAGGAACAGGATGTGAAGGGCCAGCACGGGTATAATCCATCCATTCAGGATAAGTAGCAAAAATCTGAAATGAAAATTCACAATTAGACGGACAGGTGGGTTGACATGGTATTTGGCCCAGTGTACAAATAAAGTTATTAAAAAAATAACTGTGTCTGCCAAATCATATTAATGAACACAGATCAAGGTATAACTTTATCATGTCACCGCATAAGAGAGAATCACAATGGAGGTGCTTGTATAACAAGGAGAGTAAAATAAAGTTCCAAAGGTGACAATATCAAAAATTTAATGCTCCTGTAGGGGACTTACTGTATTTTCATATTGCATTCATTGATTGATGATTAGTCAAAAACCACTTGATTAGTGCTCTTTTAACTCCAAGTGACAATCCCATATCAGCATGGCCACGAATTGATTACTTTTGGGGTATTGTTCTCACTGACGGTTTGTGTCCAGGAAGGGCATTCCGGTCAGTGCCTTTGCTCCAATTAAATTCTCAATCGCACCACAGCAGTATTGCTGAGTGGGAGGTGTAATCCGGCCACCCTCATTAGAAGGGACAAAACTGGATTTAAAACTGTGGTCTAACTAACTAACTAACTAGTCTGTGAAGTTTACGACTCCAAGTTGTATCATATTATAGTGCTTCTAAGGCTCAAAATTCACATCAGGCATCCATGTATCATTTTTTCATTTAAGTACTGTTTTGTTTTGGATCAATTAGATCTACTTTTTACTTCAGTTTGATGTTACTTTTCAATTTACATGTGCAGCATGCTATGCCAGGTGCGAAATGAGTTTAAACCCAAATACTGTACCATTTCTGCAGCACTGAACACATTATCTCCCACATCCAGGTAAGAAATTAAGTCACCCTATCTGTCAAAACATACCTACAAATTTCTACTCAAATTTTGGGTGTAAAATCATGCCATTAGTATTCCAGATTACAGTTCATGTAATGATAATCATGAACATTCACTACATCAAAGTATACGGTGTCTGCAGATATATTAACTCAAACCTTCTACAGGGGCTGTGACTTAACCCTAACAAGGCTATAGACCACAAAATACCACACAATGTAATCTTGTGGTATATTGTGGAATATGATAGTTACAGGGTCTACAATATTTTGTGGTAGTTTGTGGTATGTGATCTTATCATTGACATTAGGGAATAAAGGTATTGTTTTTAGCCTCTGTCGTGTATCTATCGTGTCATATCATACTTTTACTGGAAACATTACCAAGAAAATGTATAATATTCATCACCCTATGAGTGTAGATCAGTAAATTATGATACCTATTTGAACATAACAAATGTGGTACTAGATATGTAGGGGAGAGGGGAAATATTGTTAAAAAAATAAATCATCATTCTACTATTAAACACCACTGCAATCAGCTTCATAAACTGGTTGCAGTCCATTTTTTTTTATCAATCACCATTTGTGAAAATTCCACTGATTGTTATTAAAATGTTAAGGCTCAGTTGAATTTCAGCTTGCACATCACTAAGAATTCTCTGGATATAACACTCTTTTACACAACCAACCATCATCTTCAGGTCAATATTCACTCTAAGAATTAGTCTTTTCAATGTTGTGTTAATTTCCTGCCACCATGGATTGTATTTTGTCTCTTTTGACACCATTTCCTTTATATTCTTTTATTTGTTTTAGAGTTCTTTGTTGTGATTCTTTAGTGCCTTGAAAAAAATTCAGGTCAGATTTCCTTTGAGGGCCTGCTACTGGTATCCTGGTAACCAGTATTACCTGTCCCAGGGCCGAGTCGGCGGTTAAACGGACACCCCTATCAGGTTTCTAACGAAATCTGATGAGGAGGGTAGCTGGTACCCTGGTAGAATGAAAAAGAAGATCTACCTACAAGGGCTCAGCTCTGGAGAGCTAATGGTGGCCATCCAGCACATGCTGCCTTGCATGGTGGGAGTGGTTGCCCAAAGGCTAGGCCCACTGCCGTCAATTATCTTTTGCTCCAATAAATCCTCACACTGCAGTATTGCTGAGGGCGAGGTGTATCCGGCCACCCTCGGTTATGGGGACAAAACTGGATTTAAAACTTTGGTTTAACTAACTGTATATTAAGAAAGCGTGGCAATATATCAATATAGATGAGAGTGATTCGCAATTAAATACAATTATATCTATATTTTAAACTTATAGAGTCACAATACGCATTCATATCTTAGTTCATTCTGTAATAAACATTAAATTAAGGCTTACACCAAAACTCAGCATTTTCAGAAACTGCTTAAAAATAATCAATTATGTTTTTCCTTTTAGCATTCCTACAATCGAGGGGGTTCTCAGATAAACTATGCATGAGAATACATGATATTCGGAAAGAATTTTGTATTAAGCCACCATCCTATGAATCGGCAGCCCTCAACAGAATAAACTGCCATGTTGAGGATTTTTTGTGGTGGCATGAATACTGAATTTATCCCGGTAGATTCTAACAATGTGTAAAAATATACTATCTAAAAATTAAATATCTGAAAGTATACTTACTTTCACACACAATATTTTTTCATATAACATTTGCAACTGTATGAATGATTGGCAATCACTGATGCAATAGACTTTTTCAAAATCTGAAGTTTCCAAACATGATGACGCCCCCGATAAGTGTCCAGTATACATGAGCGTATAAGGATGCTGGGTATGTTGTATTTTTCTTACAAATGTTTTTGATTATACGTTAATAACTCCGCATTTACTCATGCGAGGAAAAATGGGACAAATAATGCACGGTGCCAAGGATTTTGCTGCATCTCATGTACAAGCTCGCAGGAGCGAGTGCTTGGAAAGCATTAAAATTCAGCGCTAAGTTGCCTTGAATTGTCCCATTTTTTAGCAAAAGTAAAATGCGGGTTATTAACCTTTTCATACACGACAGAAAACAAAGGAATTTGACTGTGTGGCTGGTCAATTGAGTAATAAGATTAGTTTTACAATGTCAATCATAGATATTAAAAACATTACCCATTGAGAAAATAAATCGCCTGACATGCGTTGAGTTGAAAAAAAGCACCTTATGCAGTACGCAGAGTGCAACTGTACATTTTCACTCCACTCGCACACCGATCGTGATTTGTTACACTTCACTGATTTGCTGCTCTATATGGGTAAATATGCAGAGTGTATGAAGGTATATTAACCCCCCCTTCAGACGAGCTTATCTGAGATAACCGACCGACCAACCTGTTTTCACTTGAGGAAAACACATTTGTTTTTGCTGATGCACATGAGGATGACAAAACCGCTTGACTAATATCCACTGTAATTCGAACTTTCTCTCCCACAACATGAACATATCAGCAAGTTCTATTTTGTTTGAATTTTGGCATTTACAAACAAGCACAGAATTTCAAGTGAATGTGTCTGTATCACAAATCTAACAAAAAAAAATAACAATGTGTCCTGATGACGGGCATTGTGTGGGAGCGCACTCTGGTAATAATGCACATATTCCAGATACCTTACTGTGAGTAGTTTCACCCTAATTTAGGAATGTCTGCACATTGCTGAAAATAGCTAGAACTTTTAAAAGTTCTGTCCATACTAAGCAAGGTATAGCAAATAAAATAAAATATTTCAATCAAATCTGAGGACTAGAAACAAAGTCGGAGGTTACATTTGCTTACAAAATAATATTACACTGTCAGCCTTCAATTGCATTTGATTCCAATTAAAGGGGGATGTCCCGATTCAAGTATTGAATGTTTCATCTTGATAGAAGGGCCTTCCCCCCCAAAACCCCATCTGTAAAGTTATTCGCCGATATTTCAGCAGTCCGTTTTGATGTGAGATCTAAAAATATGATTTTGAGAAGCCCCGTGAGTACTGTGTAAATTATTGTCGGGCCAAAAGTGGGGCACATTTTTCCGCTCCTTCTACAAATGACACATCCTTTACCCTAAGATTTCCCAGGTGGAAATGAGAAAATCGTAGCTTTCATTTCAATACCAAAATGTTTACCACTTCCGGTAAAATGGGTTCTGGGGGCAAAGGGCGATTAGTATCGGACCAATGGCCCTTTAAAAAGGTGCAACGAGAGATTTTCACATATCAGGTGGTCCCTAAAAAATCTGAAAACTACTTTTTGCCCTGAGTAAAGCTTTCATAAAAAATAACCCCATCTGAAAGGATTAATTAAGCTGATAGTGGTTTCTTTCTTTGTTGCAAAAAATTGTGAAATTTCTAATTTCGTATAGGAGGAAATACTAAATTCATCCTATGTTTTTACACTGAATGTAAGCAAATCAAATCACCCTTTCTCTCTCTTTTAAGTCATTTAATGAGCCAAATACAAGGGCAAGAAATCTATTGAGTGGTCTAATCTATAAGAGATTACTATTATGACACAATATTTGGTGGCCTCAAATATCTTCTTGTTGCAACTTTTCAAACCCTGATTTCAGTCTACAAAAACAACACAAAACACCAAAATTCAGTTAAAACACATTTATTTTCTTAGAAGAAAGACTGTCAACCATTACAATTTTGGTCACAAAACATGGCTAGTGCTTCAAAATTTGTACACTCAACTTCATCTGTTTCTTTTCTCTCCCTGGCAGTGGTTTATGATTGATTATCTTCCTGACATCGTCGATCTAAACTCAACAGGCATAATGCTGTTTATACAATCTTCCCTAACAGTACTCTACTGGTTTGGCAGCTTCCAATATGTCCAGATGAGGGTCTAGTGACCTACCAATTCCTTCTAAGGACCATGACAGCTAGGAGTATAGAGGCAGAAGTTACGCTCAAATTTTTCCCCTAAGAAAACATAACAAATGATGATTTAGGATTTATTCTTAAAAAGAAAACAACATGCATTGATCTTACTCGTGATAGACTGGTAATTGAGTCCATCCCACTACACCGTTTTGGGAACTTGCACCTCATAAGGTCACATTTCCCTCAAAAATCCTATTCCTTTAAAGCATAAAAACCCTGACTTTTACGGTAATTTTAGCCCACAAAGTGCTAGTACTAAGGTACTAGTTGTGGTGCTTAAAATAAACTTCTTGAACACTTCTTGAAGTACTGACATGTATTTAGTACAGTATAGCATAATGCAATGCATTATGGGTATTGTTAAACACCCTCTGGATTTTACTACAGCTCTACATGTGTTTATGTGTGGTGCACATCATGTCTTGCTTGTCTGCCTGTATGCATAAACTTTGAAACACGGTTGTGATTGTGGGTGTGTGGTGGTTGGGTGTCAGAGAAGGTTTATTTCCAAAATTTTGTTGATTCTATGGTGTTTGATGTTGTGAAAAGTGGACAAAAATACAAAATTATGAATTTCTTTCAGAGCCCTGGAATGCACACATGATGATGTACACCTGCTATACTAAAGCCAATGGTTCAGACAAGATTACATATATTTTTTAAAGGTTTGTTTTTTTGGCAGGCAAGGTTATGTATTAAAATGCCCTTTCATTCTTCTCTTGCAGTTTACTAAGTGTCATATATTCTTTTATTTCACTGTGTCTTAGCTTTCAAATGACCATGTTTCATAATATGATTGCACAAATAGTGATATGATATACTTGGTTATATCATTAGTTTCCCTTGTTCTAAAGATCAAAAGTTGATGCATTATTTGGAAGTTATGACCTTGTTAAAGGTAAAACGGTTCTTTAATCACATGCAGGAAGTTTGAGTAGTATATTCAATGTGATGTAACAAAACAATTGACTTAAACTTTGAACATGTCCTTTCTTCCTTATGTCTGAATGAAGAGATTGGAGCAAATCTTGAATAAGCTGGCAACTTGCCTCGGTAATAAAAAAAATATTATGTTTTTTTTAAATCTATAGGCACCTGTAAAATCTGCAAGTACTAACAGACATTTTTCTTCTACTTTTATTACATCTGCATAAACGTAAACATCAACTTACGACCTTTAGATTTCAGGCTTATGCTGATGCAAAGGCGTTACTGCAGTGAGAGCGACCATGCCCAGCTTTGTTCAGTAATGTGACCGATATCGATGAGTGGACTTCAAACTTGCCCAGTACATTCCTGACACCGCTGGGCATGGGCACTCTCATTGTATTACCGTCTCTACCATCCTCCTAAGCTTGAAATCTAAAGGTCTTAACTGTTTTTTTTTTAGCCTCAGATGCACTATATCTTATCATCCAATCTGGTGGTAGAAAGCTTAAATATGCAGTCAACGCCGAGAGTGAGGTCAATTAATGGGTTAATTGACCCCAACCCCGAGGTCCTATAGGGGGCCTGTACAACAAAAATCCATGTACCCTGGTCTTTGGGGCTTGTATTTAAAAGGGGCCCTTAACTCCAAGGTGTCCCCCAGGCCTCATCTCTCTCAGGGCCCTGCTTAAAGGTACATAATGGTTATAAAGGTCTATTTTGATTGGTACCCAGAGCATACATTATGTTTATATCATGGTAATGAGCCAATCAAGATACGCAAGAACGTGATAACCTCAGAGGGTTTTCAAATATATCATCCTTTCACTACGGTAAATTATGTTGAATGGACTTTGTTTGCCCCTCCAGATCATCAAGCATGCAAAGATACAATCATGCACCTGGTTCACCAACAAGAGAATAACCCATCCTTGTGGAGGCACGTGAAGCTGTTGGTCTCATTTGCAGAGGGTCATATGTGTACGTAATCACAAGTCAAGCTCGATAATAGCAAGGTTGGTAACCTCTGACTGACCTAACCAAGATGTCTTGGTTATTTCCAAAATTAAGGGATACTCCCTAGGAGAGTGGTTAAAATCACTGTTGGTTATACCCACTGAAGGACCCGGTTTCTAAATTGTAATGAATAAATAATACAACAAACCTAGCTACTATACTATAACGTCCATGCTGCAAGTCAGTGGTATGAACCCTTGTCCAAGGAGACCATAATATGATGCAGAGACACTGCAATAATGGCTACCCTCAGAGTGGTCTATACCAAATTGTGCCCACATCTCCTCTTCTGCACTTCACCAAACCCTGCCACCTAATTTTGTGAAATCCATTAAAGATTGCAAGAGCAGTAAGCATTTACAAATGCAGTTCGACCCTGAGACAGACATACTAACGAGATTCGAAGCAAGTATCAATGTTGTTTGCAGCGTGCAGTGTCTGTTACGAATTTGTTATGTAAATCAACTATTCCCTCGACTGATCGAGAAGCAGTAATTAATCGTTATTCAATACATTTCATGTATAACCCCACGATTGAGTTTTGGGCGTGTATTTGTTAATCAGTGATACTCACCGTGCGTGTTATTTGTCAAAAGCCTTGAACACCGTTTAGTACTCAATGACTTTTTGCATTCAAGCCATGAATAATTTAAAATGACCCAATTTTGTAACACTCATTTGTCGACTAGAGGTAGAATTTGCTCAAAATTCAATGTATTAATGACCTTCTTGGTATCTTCAAAATACCTAGAGTCATTAAAATGTGTATTTTCTTTTTCAATATCACAAGAAATTTGTTGAAACTAAGTGGACCATTTTTTCCCAAACTCATATGTTTTTTAACAGAATAGGATCTAATTGGACATTTTAATTTAATTTCGACTCGTTTGTTCGTGTGCGTGCAAGTCCAAAATCACAGTGGAAGGAAGGTCCGTCTTTAACCATCTGATAGTTTCATCATCATCCAGGTTGGATCAGGCTTGGAATTCCTCTTGGGGACTTTGTAGACCTCACAGTCATCTATGTGGCTAATGGTTTGTGGCTCTCCTCAATCGCAGTTTGGTGAAAGTCTACTCTACTCCCGATTCTGTGAAGGAAGTACTTTGTACGACCAACGCCAGATCTGAGTCTGTTGAGGTGGACCCATGCTTTCCTATCATGCTTTCCTATCAAGCCTTTGGGCTTGCTAGATGGGGCTGTCGCACAAACTGCTTTAGGTTCACAGTAGAGGATTACCATTGCTCATACCATCTGTCATTGATCCAGCGATTGATCGATAGGGATACTGTGGACTGCAGTTGTCATGGATTTGTAGGCAAAGTGATTTCCCCCCCCCCCCGTTGGGGGGGAATTCTCTGATCCCCAAAAGGTGTGTGGTGGGGGGATAGGCTACCAGGTTATCACATTTCTTGGCGAGCTTGTCGTCTGAAGGTTCCTCCAAGGTTTGCAGGAGCTATGCCAGACAGAATTGGAAGATATTCTACAGGTGTTGTCAAAAGGCAACCACTAACAAGTCCATTTGCATCATTCAGAATGACATCAATCTTATGTGAATACACGGTAACGCCATACGGTGCAGCGTATTCAGCATGGAGTATGCCAATGCACCAGTTGATGTAGTAAGGTGTCAAAAGAATGCACACCCATCCAGTTCCTAGCGAGGCCTTCGGCGGAGGTTGACACGAGACTTGCGACTTGGCAGCGACTGCCTTGTGTGTTGATTGAAAGGCAGGCTGCGTCCATTGTGACGCCAAGGACTTCGGTGTTGGGTCTGTGACAGTTTTTCTCTCATCTAGGTAGATGTTAAGTTCGCATTTTTTGAGCTTGATTTGCAAGGTTGAAAACAGAGCTGACGGTCTTTGGGTTTGCTGATTTTCAAGTGCCATCTGTGGAAGAATTGTCTTACATGATTGGTCCCTTCTTCGGCAACACTGTTTTCTAAGGAACTCAAAGGATCAGCAGCTATTCCAGTGCCGTGTCGTCTGCGTAGGAGTACTGCGAAAATCTCCCTTTGGCATATTTGAGACGTAGATGTTTAAGAGACTGGGGTGCCAGGACAGAACCTTGTGGGAGACAAACCATTTCCGAATTTTGCGCTTTCTACTGCGTTGCCCATTTGATGTCTCCAGGACTAAAGATGTGTCTTGGAATGAGCAGCATAATAACTTGAACAAGCTTGAACATCAGGAAGAATTTTGAGTAGCTTTAGGTAGAGACCTCGATGCCAGACTGTACTACGCAGCAGTTCGGTCTATTAAGGACTGCTCCAAACTGCTGCTTCTTCTGGAAGGCTGTCCTCGATGTCATAAACTATTCTTGCTATCTGATCAGTTGTTTGATTATTTCTCTTCGAATACACTGGGTGCGGGTAAATTTGCCTCGACCGTATCCCTTTGATCCTGCCGCGTATCAGTCGCTCAGCAGCTTATAGATGTAGATAATATCGAGATTGGTCTGGAACTTTTGGGGCTCTTTGCTGGTTTTCTTGGGCTTCAGGATTGCATGACCTTGAAGTCTTAAATCTGGAGGGAATAGTTGACGTTCCCCATTAAAGTAGAAAGGAAGAGTTGGAGCCATCGCACAGCTTTGGGTGCCATATTCTTCAAGAGAAATGCGTATGTATGTTGGTCATTGCAGGA